>JAJJWX010000642.1:0-240576 GCA_023529315.1 Papaver bracteatum
AATTATGAGTGGGATGACACTGATAGTCTAAAAATGAAAGCTCCAATATGTAATTGTGAACCATTCTCCTATCCCGGGAGTACTGTATTTGAAAGTCTATTTGTGTAGTTTCAAGGGACAATGATTTTGTAGACTGTACATGAGAAAATCTCTAAATTCTATGTACTATGTAGTTTGTATGTTGCTTACCTTCCTACCACATAATTTACACTAATATTTTTTTATTTTGTAATGTAGATTACCGGGATGATGATTAAGGTAGTGCTAAGCTATATGTAGTATGCGGTGTACAAGTATGTTTTGGTCGAAGCTGTCTCAGTAGAGAATTGCTTTTTATTTATTAAGTAATTTAGGGGTTGTTTGGTAACAATTATTTTAATAGATTATCAGCCCATAATCCATTAGGTAGATTATAATGGTTATGTATGTATTTGGTAACCATTATAATAGAACACACAATTGGGGGATATAAATTACTTCCCCCATCCAATGAAGCTTGCTAAGGGGTGATTTTTGAGTGCGAAAGTACTAAACTACCCTGAAAATTAATTAAAGGCATATGGAAATTATTATTTTTCCCTTTAAATCATACATATACTAACCAAAAATCCAAAAATTATTCTTTTCATATCCCCCGTTCTCTCAATCTTTTCTTCATCTTCTCTGATGCCTGATTTTATCGTCGAATTTTCAACCCAAAAAAATGGGTCGTCATAAACAAACTGAAACACCAAAATTTGATCTGAAAATGGATGTTGCGACTGAAGAAACATCGAAATCAAAAGTGCAGCAAGTTCACCAACAAAGGATACACCAAATTGTTGCTTAACAAGCAGCAGCAGGGGAACATAGGTAAGTATCAATTTAAGCATGTTTATTTCTTCTATTATACTTCAAAGTTCAAATAGAAACCAAAAAATTTCCATTGTAACTGAAATTTTTCCATTACAAACCACTTTCGACATAAATACATGTACGAATACCATGTCGGTATAGGCTGGAGGCATTGTTTTTATGATGAATATTGCGCTGGTTTGTAATGCCGGTGCGGACTTCGAGTTGAATGCTATGCCGGAATATCTTCTACTGAGTTATAGTATACTGCATGTAGAAAAAAAATTAGTCAAAAAAATGCTCATGTTTCAAAACCTGCCTTGATTGGGGTATACCCAATAAGACAAAATAGGGTCGTTTGGAAGTAAAAGAAGACACCTCTTAACCATGTATTTTCTAAATGGCTAATATACCCTTGTTTAATTAACACTAAAAAATCTGATTAGGTTAATTAATCAGATCTTAATTAGCCCAGCTTGTTGCTAGGTTACCAACCAAAAGATTTGTACAAATTTTAATTAATTGAGTTTAGATTAAAACTTATGAAATTAAGTTATGAAATTTTGTTTTTGATTGAACTCATGTGGGAAGATATTTGGTGAAAAACATTTGTTTTGAGAAAAAAAAATTCCAACGGAAATGAAAGCACACATCTCAAACACTTCTGAAACGGGGATTGCAAAGCTGTTGTATGAAATCATACTCAAAATTAAAGAATAAATCAACACTTTCAGTTCTGAAAGTATGAAAAGCCGGCAAGGTAGATGAATGAAGAAAATGCCGACTAACTTTGGCCGGCACGGTATTCAAATAAAGACAATGCCGGAGATGACTAATATTAGTCGGCAAGGTCTACAAAAAAAAACTCGCCGACTGTTGAGAAAAATACCCCGACGGCTATTGAAAAATACCATGTCGGCTGTATTAGCCGGCAAGGTATTCAAAAAATACCCTGCCTTCTGTTGAAAAATTTATAGTCGCCATTGCTGTTATGAAAAGTCGGCAAGATATGCATGTTACGACCTTGCCGGTTGTATTAGCCGGTAAGGTATTCAAAAAAATACCCTGCCGTCTATTGAAAAATTTACAGTTGCCATGGCTATTATGAAAAGTTGGCAAGATATGCATGTTACGACCTTGCCAGCTATATTAGCCGGCAAGGTCTTCAAAAAATACCATGTCGGCTGTTGAATTTTTTTACAGTCGCCATAGTTATTATGAAAAGTCGACAAGATATGCATGTTACGACCTTGCCGACTAAAGACACATAAATCATAATTTTCGATTTCTAACCTAATATAACAATCAAAACACACAACACAATAATGGGTTTGAGTTTAGACATCATTTGCAGTATTCTTTTTGCAAATAGAGGGTTCTTTTCAACATTTTTGGGTTCACGAGTTTTTTTGATGGAAGAAATGGAAGAAGATGAAGGGGAAGGGGATGGGGAAGAGACATTAGTGTTAGAATTGGAGTTTTTATCAAATACAAGGAGATAACTTGGATGGTACCAAAGACCAATATCCAAGTGTCAATCAATTTAAATCAACAACCAAAAGGTCGGATATTCTAATTGATTAAACAACGCACAAACTGTATTATTTAAATTATATAACAAATATAATGGGAAAAAGAAATAACACAGACACCAGAATTTTGTTATAGAGGAAACCGCAAAAGCAGAAAAACCCAGGGACCTAGTCCAGATTAAATATACATTGTATTAAGCCGCTACATACACTAGCCTACTCCAAGTTAACTTCGGTCTGGACTGTAGTTGAACCCTATTCAATCTCACACTGATCCAAGGTACAATTATGCTCATACGCCTCTGATCCCAGCAGGATACTACGTACTTGATTCCCTTAGCTGATCTCACCCACAACTAAGAGTTGCTACGACCCAAAGTCGAAGACTTTAATAAACAAATATGTATCACACAGAAAAGTCTATGATAATAGATAAATCCATCACCCACGAATATACCTACGAGTTTTGTTCTGTATTTTGATACATCAAGGTGAACAGGAGCCGATTGATAAACTAGACTTATATTCCCGAAGAATAGCTCAGTATTATCAATCACCTCACAATATTCTTAATTTGTGTAAAGGTATTCTGATTACTTTTTATCTTGCCTATCGGAGATAGAATCTCAAGCCAATTATTACAATTTTACTCATAAGATAGAAACAGCAAGATCAGATCACACAACTACAAGAAAAGTAGTATCGGTCTGGCTTCACAATCCCAATGAAGTCTTTAAGTCGTTAACCTGGTTTAGAAGAACAAACCAAAGGTTAAAGGAGAATCGACTCTATCTTAGCACAACTAGTATCATTCAGAATGTGTGGGGATTAGGTTTCCCAGTTGCTAAAGTTCTCCCTTATATAGTCTTTCAAATCAGGGTTTGCAATCAATGTTAGCTTAGTAACAAAGCATGCAATATTCACCGTTAGATGAAAATCTGATTAGATTCAAGCTAATATTTATCAACCGTTAGATCAAAAACATAGCATGTTATACACACATGTAATGCACGTTTGTAGGCTTGTGTAACCGTACCCAAACTTGTACATTAGTTGGTTCAACAATAGTTAACCAAGTGGTTAGCCATATTGTGACTCCCCAAATCAATAACCTGCTTCGCTAATATGATTAGAACCTAGCTGAGGGATCATTTTCTAAAATCATGTTCTTTACCAAGCCACCACCACCACCACCAACAATTCCAACATCACTAGTACAATCTCCTAGACCACCACCAATCATACCATGCCCCCTGTAGTTCCATATTACTCCAACCCACAGCCACAGTCATATCTCTTTTACTCAGAACATCATCTTCATCAGGTTCAATCAAGATCAAACTATATACACAATACTGATAACTGGTTCTTCGATCCCTTCATCTGTTTCCAATTCTTCCATCACCAACCCAAAATTACAGTGAACAAACCCTAACCTGATAAGAACCCTAATTCCTAATTCCTAAAGAAACTTAAATTAAACTTAAAACATCTAACTATTCTTCAATCGAGGACAAACCCAAAATTAATTACTCAGATATCAATCAAAACACACAAGAATTAAACATTAAACAAAAACCCTAAATTCACTTACCCTTTCTCCAGGATTCTGGATAGATATTCAAAGCAACACCACCTTCATCAGTAATCACCAGGGTTCTTAACTGATTCATCAATCTTCTTGAATTCATCATCTCAGACTCAACAAAACCCTAACTTCAACTTATAATCTCTTTTTTTTGCGATTCACATCAACATCTTCTACTCACTCAGAACTAAATCAATATCAGCACCACGAACAACAATTACTACTCAATCAAACCCCACCTCTCTCAATCACAAAATCTCTCAATTTCAAATACTCACTTCACCAGCAGGTGAAGAACGGAAAGGAAGAAGAGAAAAGAAGAAAGAAGAAGAAAGAGAAAGAAGAAGAGAAAATGGTTTTCTCTTACGCAAATTTTGGATAAAACCAAAAGAAATTACTGAGACACCCAAATAAATGGATAAGGACAAAATGACTATTTTGCCCTTCGACTATTCTGATGAAATCTTCTTCGTCCGATATCTGAATGACACGTTTGAGTAGTCCATTCCATATAAATTTTTGAGATCTATCTAGTAGTACTAGTTTCATATCTAAATCGTTGTTATATTAATTTCTAATCATATCATGTTAATCGAATCATTAGCGGATAAATCGTCTCTTGATTATCACTAGACTAGTCAAATACCGTTGACGAGCTTGAGGGTCCTTACATCCTCCCTAGTCCCCACCTTATTCATTGTCGTCCTCGAAAATCAAACCATCCTTCTAGTCTTTAAACCTCCCCACCTTATTCAGAAGTACTATCTCTTGCTTAAGTGTAAGTAATGCACGTACTTACAACTGCGCGAAAATTCAATTCATTTAAAATGAGTTCGAAACAAAAAGAAATGAAACACAAACCTATATGGATTTCTACAACTAAATTTTGCGGCTCTAGGTTCAAAAGACTATATTCTACTTTAATAATTTCTGAATCTAGGTACATTAGAAGATACCCTATGATAAAGTTCCGATATGATATACAAGATCTATCAAATATATTAATCTCAATATGATATTATACATTCTAACAAGTATGGAGTCTAAGCCCTTTACACTAACTTTCTATTTCAGTATACTAGTGATTCTAAACATGTGTAAAGGTACTCAGTAAGTTTCATAAAGAATTTGGGATCTATTAGAATAATTAACCTCACTAATTCTTCGATCTTGGATTGACTACGTGTAGAAAAGAAATTATAAACTAGTTATCCTCTATATCCCAAACAGCTTCTAAAGCATAATATAATCAGTTCAACCTACAATTTTACTTCATAAAATGAACACACAACAACGAAACAAAACATTCATCCATTAATCTTTTAGTCTGTGATAGCTTTTAGTGATTAAAATTTATCTCACAACCCATCCTAGTTCTAAACTAATCTAGTTCACTAACTGGTACTACCTCCGTTTCAAAATAATAGGCGGGTTTGTGTATAAATTTACACACAAACCTGCCTATTTTTTAGAAATGGAGGGAGTACTAATTATCATCTATTGTTGCCCATATAAGATCTAATAGTGAGCTCTGATACCAAGTTGTGACGCCCCAAATCAATAACCTGCTTAGCTAATATGATTACAACCTAGATGAGGGATCATTTCCAAAATCATGTTCTTTACCAAGCTACCACCACCACCAACAAATCCAACATCACTAGTACAATCTCCCAGACCACCACCAATCATACCATGCCCCATGTAGTTCCATAGTACTTTAACCTACAGCCACAGTCATATCTCTTTTAGTCTGAACATCATCTTCATCTTCATCAGGTTCAATCAAGATCAAACTATATACACAATACTGATAATCGGTTCTTCGATCCCTTCATCTTTTCCAATTCTTCCATCACCAACCCAAAACTACAGTGAACAAACCCTAACCTGATAAGAACCATAATTCTTAATTCCTAAAGAATCTTAAATTAAACTTAAAACATCTAAGCCAACGTTTTCATCTTGCAATGTTTTTATATTTATTTATTTAAATTCTAAAATTGTTCGGAAGATGGTTTTTGCAGTATTAATCTTTATGGTTTTATATATTGCAATATGTTATGGGATATATATATATATATATATATATATATGTGAGTTTGCGTCCGTGAACTATTATTTTCCCATACAATATCAAAAGTTATCTCTTTTATATGTCGATATGAAAGTATTGATACAAGATCGATGAACTTTTGACAAACAAAAATTGAACCTATTATGTCGTTATGCAAATAATTGATGGAAGATAGGATGAATTTTTGTTTACGAGGATTATGTCTATTGTATGTCAATGTGCAAACAGTGATGGAAAATAGGATGAATCCTTGTTTATTCCACAGTATTGATTTTCCCTGATCCATATTTTATGTATATATTGTGTAGCTCCATAAGTATTATTGTGTGAGCATTCCCAACTAGAGTAATCATAGATTCGTTTGTGGTTATTTTGGTTGTGTATTCCGATTAAATTAATCATGGGTTTCTTGTGGTTAGTTTAATTGAGAATTTTGGATACAAAATCATTTTTGTGGTTTTTGATGTCCAAAAAAATCATTTTTTTCTTGTAAAAGTAAGGTCTCTCTTGTTGTTCTCTCGGGAATGACATATTATGGGGGAGAGTTCTTAATTGAACTTGTGCTTAATTGCCAAATATTTGTGAGGAGTGCGGCTGTGGAATATTATAGGGGTTATCTTGTATCTTTATAGACTCCTTGATGAATGCATTTAGCTTCGGCTTTATGATTTCATCTAAATAAGATGATATATACTTACTTTTGGTCATGAAACGTCTCTTACGGAAATTTCGTTAGGATCCCGTTCTTGTACCTTTGCCAATTTTATTGACAAAAATGGGGAGAATTAATATGTAGTTCACACTACAAATACATATGGTTTTCGGATCATTATGTAAGGGGGAGTAGTTTCCATGTGATATGGAGTATTGACTAAGGTGGAGTGACATATCACCATAGTATTGTTGTTGAAGTTTTGATACAATTGGACTTTGACGCTGTGTAATGATACTATGACACTGTATAACAATAATTGAGAACTCTTGTTTTCTCGTTGTTATAGCTATGGATTTTCAACAACGATGATGCTAAACTTACAACCTTTGGGATCATTGGAGTACTTGGAAGTGACGAAGATTTTGAGTAATGTTGAAGATTAGTCATGTGGAATAGGAGCTACAAAGTTTATTTATATATTTTTTTGTATTCCATATGTATTGATAGTTTTGTCACTAAAATTGACAAAGTGGGAGATTGTTAGGGCATTGCTCGGTCGAACTCGCATGCGTTGCTATCTCAAGCATGTTTGTCAATCTTAGTGATCAAAACTATAAGTCTTGATTTCTATTCTACTATAGCTAAGGTCTCGGACTAGGATATAAAGTGTAGTTGAGCTCAAGAACTCCATGGCAATCATCAAAAAAGATGAAGGACTACTCAAGGAACTGGTGGATATTCATCGACTAAAAGGTATGTGGAGACTTGAACTTATCTATTACTCAAAAGTCTATTTATCTCCTATCTTGAGACAAAAGTCGTTTTGCTGTATAGATTAAGATTATACATATTTGGTATTTCGAGCCGAGTTTACCTCGCCTATCTATTTCTAGAAATATGTGTTAGTAAAGCTTTCGCTTTAGCCAAGTTCATCTTTACCTAGTGACTAAAGTCATATTAAGTTTCAATCACTGTGAAAATTTCTTTGACGAAAAATGGTTTGTGAATAACAACTATATAACGTCCTCTGAGAATGTTTCAATGATTTAAATGAGAGTATAGACAATATAACCATTGGTGGATATAAGCATTGTTTTGGAAACACATATATGTATAAGTCCTTATTCCTTGAACCAAACTCTGCGAACTTTGTTGATCAAGAGAACCGGAGAAGTGCGTGAGCTTCAGTCCGCGAACTCCATCCGCGAACTTGAGTAGGTTATGTCTAAAAACGATATTTGTGAACTTATCTTTATAAACTAAGGGATTCTATTGCAAACCGTGGATATATAGTTCATGAACCGATTCGAGTGAATCAAATCGTTTTTCCTTCATTTGTGTCTTTTGTAGTACATGAGATTTCCTTGTAATTGAACAACTCTCTAACTAGTTCATTTGACTCATTTGAACTAGTTATGGTGAAGAAGAATATGGTTCATATGAAAGTTATCATATGTGTAAGGACCCTCAAGCTCGTCAACGGTATTTGACTAGTCTAGTGATGATCAAGCGACGATTTATCAGCTAATGATTCGATTAACTAGATATGAACCTTAATTTATAGAATTTAATCTAACAACGATTTATATACGTAACTAATACTACTAGATAGATCTCAAAAAGTTATGCGGAATGGACTACTCGAATGTGTCATTCAGATATCGGACGAAGAAGATTTCATCAGAATAGTCGAAGGGAAAAATAGTCATTTTGTCCTTATCCATTTATTTGGGTGTCTCGGTAATTTCTTTTGGTTTTATCCAAAAGTTGCGTAAGAGAAAACCATTTTCTCTTCTTCTTTCTCTTTCTTCTTCTTTCTTCTTTTCTCTTCTTCCTCTTCGTACTTCACCTGCTGATGAAGTGAGTATTTGAAATTGAGAGATTTTGTGATTGAGATAGGTGGGGTTTGATAGGTGTGATAAACAACTAATTTTATATTTCGTATTTATGCTTTCTTTGCTATTTTTCGTGTGAATTATGTATCCTATATTCGCTTTTGAGTTTATAGGTATTTTGGAGTCGTTGGAGTAAAAGAAGAAGAAACTGGTGCAAAAGGAGCGAAACTGTCATTTCATAGGCAAGTGTTATTTGGAGCCCAGCAGAGGATAAAGGATAACCATCCGAAGGTTCACTAAAGACAAATAATTTTCTAAGGGCTGCCACCAATTTCTATGACCTACGGACTAAACCTAGGTCGAGGTTTTCTCCTCTAATTCAGTCATGTCCCAGCTCAGTTATACCCAATGAGCACTGCACCAAGTCCCTCACGCCTGCATGCTCGGGTCCGGTGGATCGATGGTTGTTAATTCAGGTTGCTTTGGCTAGATACACACGAAGCTTTTAATAAAGATTGGTGAAGTTATGGGTATTGTTTTAAACTGAAGAAACATGGAAGAACAAGAGTGTTTCCTTCCATGGATTGTTGTTAATGAACAGAGGCGCTTGAAGTGTGATTTTGAGCTCTGAATTACAATTTGAATGAATGGGTTTGTCTTGACTGTGAAATGGACTGCAGGGAAGGAGAGGTGTATGGGCTTAGGAATCAAAAACAATTCAAATCTGTGATATCAGTTTCAGGTAGATAATGTGTTTGGGGAAAGTCCTGAACCACTAGTTCATCTCAACATCAACCGAACCACTTCCTATTAGTATCATCAGTAAGATAGAATGAAAGTTGTAGTGACGAACACAAGGAGAAGAACGGAAATGTTTGCATCTGGTGGAAGTTTGTATATGGAAACAGATTGAAACTGGGTTTGGAGGGGAAAAAGTTGCAGCTTGGAGGAGATTGCAGATGAACTTGTGATGGTGGATTTTGTTGAGGAAAAGCAGAAAGAGATCTGGTGACAAAGGAACTAAAGTTGCAGTGGGAATTGCAAGTAGATGAGAAGCAAAAACGGCTCAAGGTGGTGGTACAAGTTTTATGAGTAGTTGCTGCATCGAATGTGAAGGAAGAATGCAAAGCTAAGGCAGTGCTGGGATGCAAGGAATGGTGTGTTGTTGCATCGAATGTGCAAGGCTAGTTCTGGTGGAGTTGGAGATGCAGTGCGACTAGTTGTCTAACTCTAGATGGCTATTATCGTAGGTGATGGAAGTTGCGGCTGGTGAGGTTGCGAGTTTGAGATGTTGAAGTGCAGGTGGTCTTGTAGCTGTGCAAGGAGAAGGTTCAGGCTATGTGTTGCTGAAATAATGTTAATTCCATGGGTGTTGATGTTGTTTCTGGGGTAAATGAGTTGGAGTCTTAGTCTTACGGTGTTGTTTCCAGGATTGAATCTAGGTTGCAGGTGCATTGAAGTGTTACAGCAGGTGTATATGGATTTACAAGCTAAGTTGGTTGCTGGTGATATGAGAATACAAGCTGGGTGTCTACAATGAAAGATTGATAATGGTGGAATTCCTGCAAGGGTTTTGAACAGCTGAACCTGATGTTGTTGTGAAGTTGAGAAGGAGATTTGGAGTTGCAGCTAGGGGAGTTAGTCGTTTCGCAGGTGAATGGGATATTACAGGTTTGCGCAGTTATGCTATTTAGTTGTTGTTGGCTGCAATGGACTGGCAGTTGCAAGGTTAGCAGCTGGGAATGGAGCAACTGAGGTGTGAACCCAAAGGATATGGCGTTGTCGCAGATGGAGAATGAATGATATAGGTGTGCATTGAGGCAGAGTTTGCTGGTTAGAGTTGATGGTGGTAGATGGTGCTAGGTGCAGTTAAAAGTTAGTTGCAGCTGCATTTGCAGAAAATATGTGAAAACACAGCGAGAATGGAGAGCCAGTGAGCATAGTTCCGGTTGCCGGATTTTGGAATCGAAAGTGGGGATCATAAAGATTCAATGAATCGTGAAGGGGGTTCGAGTCGGATGGAAGAGTCGACGGTGGGATATATGAGTTTGGAGCTACACTTTTGGGTACGTTTTCGCAAGATTATAGGAATTGGCCTATGTGGTTCTATGGTGAATGTGTGGACTGAATATAAGCAGAGTGAGCTACTGGAAGTGCAGAAGTACCTAGTGACAGTTTCTGATCATTCAGGTGGCCCGAGACATTTTCCGGTGACAAATTCCGGAGACCGATGGCCGGATTCCGGTCAACTTCCGGCGGAAAACCCAGTTTTTCGGCGACCACTTTTGGGACATATTTTCTACACGGGTTTTCTCACACATGAGCTTGGGGACTTCTATCTATTGGACCTTTGAAGACTAAACCTAATTTTGGAACAAGAAGATGGTATAAAAAACAAGCTTGGTAAAGGGGCGTCATGAATTGGTAGAGGGGCGTCAAACTAATAAGACAAAAAAGGTCATTAGAAGTAAATTCAAGTGCCCTTATCAATAAAAATCTGTAAATGACTAATTAGCCCTTATTGTTAATAATCAAGATTAGTAATGATAATTAAGATTAGTGTTGATTATCAAGATTAGTGTATTATAACTCTAAAATCAGATTTTCAGAGTTATAAAAAAAAAAAAATTGAGGAGAAGAAAACTTATGTGATATTTGTGAAACCCTAGATTTTGATTCAGTCCACCAAAATGAGTGATTCCAGTGACCCGATATACTTATAAATTAGTTCCAGTTAGCTTTTTCTCGCTCAAAATTATCTAAATTACATAAAAAAAATCAAAATTTTGAATTTTCAGAAGAACTTACGGTTGCAATTTTGCTCGTGACCAACCGTAACTGGTTAAATTTGGGGAAGATCCAATCGTAAACCCAGTTACGGTTGGTAATTTAATTTAGTTACCAACAGGAACTAAATTACGGTTGGTAACTAATGAATAGAAACCAACCTTAACTAACCTACGGTTGGTAAGTCATCTTAGCTTTTGAACCGTACATAACTATTTGATAAGTTGTTAACATTCAGGATGATTTACGGTTGGTTAGTTTAATTGAGTTTCAAACCGTAACTCAATTACGGTTGATAAATATGATGCAAATAAAAACCATAACTGAACATATTCCCAAAACTAAGAACTTACGGTTGGTATTTGAGTTTAAACCAACCGTAACATCAACAATCTACGATTCGGTTCGTATTTGAGTTATTACCAACCATAACTAGCATAAACCCAGAAATTTCAATTTCAATTTTCATTCAAAACCCTAACTTTTGATACAAAATTAACTTAAATCCAACACAATAAACTAAACCCTAACTGGGTTTTTCTAAACATTTTTCAAATAGCCGATTAATCGAAGACGATGAGATTTTCGGTTTTAATGGAGGTTAAGGTTGATGGAGGAGAAGAGAAGATGAAAAAAAAATTGATTTGATTTTGGTTAATTTAAGGTGAAAGGGGTAATCTAGTCATTCTACACCCCTATAGGACACCCCCTAACCAATGAAAGGGACATTGCTATCACACTTGACGCCCCTCTACCAATTCATGACGCCCCTTTACCAAGCTTGATAAAAAAGGAAGTTTTCTACAACTTTTAAGGAGATATCTCTTCTTCTACTTTTGTTTCTAGGGTTTGCAATATGATAGAGTTTCTCTTCCTTCTTGTTATGAACTCCTTGAGCATGAGTACTTAATTTTATTATTGGTTATGGAATAATTGGATTTCACATAATATGCTTTTTGATATGATAAATTAGTTTTGTCTCCATACTTTTATCGTTTATGATTTATCGTTTATATTGTTACATGATTTGAATGCTTGTTTGGTCGAGTCTAGAATCGATTGAGTTTGTTTTCATCTCTATTGATAGATTAGGGTTTGTTATACATAAAAGTGATAGATTCCTGATTACAAGTAGCATGAATATGGTTATAGCTTGTAGTGATGCATCCTTATGATCATATGTGAACCATAACCTTTGTTAAATCGGATTAGTGCGTTTTCCACGTTCGATTGCTTTGGTTGGCCTGATTTCATAGAACTTAATGCATCCAGGGAATTAAACTTGATTAGTGCTTTTACATGTTAGGTTGTTCTTTTAGATAGAAATCATACTCACATCTTTTAATGTATGACAAAAGGAGATTAGCGGGATATTCTTGCGATCAAGGTATTCTAGGGCTTTTGATAAAAGTTGAGATTAAATATCAATTCTACTTGTTGTTTTGAAAGCATATTTGTGAATGAAGATGAATCCTTAACCAATATCTCTTTTATTTGATTAGTTTGCTTATTTATTTCTTTGCTTTTATATTTGTTTGCTTTATTAAAAATCAGAAAAGTCCCCCGTGTTATTTATAGGAAACCGAAAATATATTGACAACCTAGTCCTCTCTATGGGAACGATCCTTTCTCGCCCTTGCTATATTTATATTTTGAGTAGTAAGAAAGTGTAATTTATTTTTGACGCATACGACAGCGATCAGGGTTTGATTGAGTAGTAATTGTTGTTCATGGTGCTGATATTGATTTAGTTCTGAGGGAGTAGAAGATGTTGATGTGAATCGCAAAAGAGGATATTATGAGTTGAAATTAAGGTTTTGTTGAGTCTGAGATGAAGAATTCAAGAATATTGATGAATTAGTTAAGAACCCTGGTGATTATTGATGAAGGTGGTGTTGCTTTGAATATCGATCTAGAATCCAGGAAAAAGGGTAAGTGAATTTAGGGTTTCTTCCAGATAAGGATGATGTATTTTTTAGAGTTGAGAAAATCTTGAGGAGAGAGAAACTCCAGAAAGGAAAGTTGTAATTCTGAGTTTGAATATTTTCTGTAAACATTTCTGAGATTTAAATAATAAAAGTATCGTTTAATTCTTCAATCTTCAACTAGTTTCACTCATATTTCTATAGAATCTTAATAGGGGTGTAGTGTGGGAAATCCTGCTACTACATTTTGGCGCCGACTAAGGGGAACGTTGAATTAGCAAAATCGAAGAAAAGGTAAAAAAGAAGACAGGGATTATTCAAGATCAAGGAAACTTTGAAGGAGATTGGTGAAATATTCAGAAGAAAAATGATTAGAATTAAAGAAAATTGTAGGAAGTTGGAGTATGAATTAGTGCCAAGAGAAATGATCGATAAATTTCATGAAAATATTAAGGGGAGGATACATAAACGTGATTTTGAAGGAAGAAAAATTATGATGGTAAAGAAAACGCCATTATTAAAGAATTTGGAAAAGTAGGAAATCACATTTACAGCAGCAGAAGTTTTAGAAGAAAATCTAGATCATACATCTCCTTTGGTGATTACAGTACCCATGATACCAATAAGGAAGGAAAAGTCAATAAAATCTGTAGAAAAATGGACTATAAATAGAACTCTAGTTGACATAGGAAGTTCAGTGGATATAATTTTCTATCATTCTTTTAAGAAAATGGGGTATAAAGATGAAGAAATGTCTATTTCAGCATATCATATTCATGGTTTCGGAAAATCTATAACAAAACCAAAAGGAGAGATAATAGTACTATTACCACTTGGAGAAATTGAAACACAAGTAACATTATGCGTGGTGGATATGGAATCACCATACAACATGATATTGGGAAGACCATGGATACACACAATTAAAGCTGTAGCATCAACCTTACATCAACGTATCAAATTCCCTATGCCTAATGGAATTGGGGAAATTAAAGGAGATACAGATCTTGCGAAGACATGCTATCAAATTGAAGTAAAAAATTGTGAAGAACGTCCTAAGAAGCGAAAAGCTCGCAGAAAATTGATGAGAGAAACAAGAAAAGAAGAAGAATTTAAAATTTACATGATAAGAGCAAAAGAGGGAAAAGGAATACCCAATGAATTTTCGCGAGAAGGAGACGAACGTGCGAGAGTCATAAAAACACCAAGACTGAAGCCGATTCATGCAATTTGAACCAACAAAAGAAGTAAATGTTGGGAGTGAAGAAGAACCTAAAATACTAAAAATTGGGACTAGAATGGAGATAGACGAGGAAGAAAGAACTATAAATCTTTTGCGAGAATACAAAGACATTTTCGCATGGAGCATGGATGAAATGCCAGGGATAGATCTATCGGTAGCATTTCATAAATTAGAAATCAACAAAAATGTAAGGCCGTTCAAGCAAAGAATAAGAAAAATCGCAACAACATATTATTCTCAGATAGAAGAAGAATTACAGAAGATGCTTGATGCAGGAATAATAAGGCAAGCCAAGTATCCAGAGTGGATTGCAAATATGGTAGTAGTACCAAAGAAGAATAAAGGAATAAGAATTTGCATAGATTTTACCGATTTAAATAAAGCTTGTCCTAAAGATAGTTTTCCACTACCAGATATTCCCCAAATGGTTGAGTCAAAGATGGGAAATGCAAGAATATCTTCGTTAGATGGATATAAAGGATACAACCAAATCCCTCATTTGAAGAAGATCAAGAACATCTTGTATTTTTTCTCCACGAGGGTTATATTGTTATACAAAAATGCCCTTTGGATTACTTAAATCTTGGTGCAACATACCAAAGAATGGTGGAGAAGGTATTTGCAAAATGGATCCACAAAACACTGGAGGTATATGTAGATGATATGTTAATCAAGAGCAAGGAAGCTGAAGATCATGTACAAGACTTGAAGGAGATTTTTGAACAAATGCGGAAATTTAATATCAAAGTAAATCCTGACAAGTGTACTTTTGGAGTGACTTCAGGAAAGTTTCTAGGGTATATTGTATCAAAGGAAGGAATACAAGTTGATCCAGAAAAAGTGCAAGCGATTCGCGATATGCCCACACCAGCTACAGTAAAATATGTGCAAAAATTGAATGGGTTGTTAGCCTCATTGGGAAGATTCATCTCGCGATCTTCTGATAAATGCAAGCATTTTTTCGATATACTCAAAAAGGGAACAAAATTCAGATGGATAGATGAATGCGAGAAGGCATTTTAGGGAATAAAAGAGCATTTAATGGATATAACCATTTTACGTAAAGTGAACCAGGAGAAGAGTTATTAATTTATCTCGCGACAAAGCGCATATGCGCTAAGTGCGGTATTGCTGCGAGTATATGGTGGGATAGAGAAACCAATTTACTACATTAGTAAAACATTCAATTCAGCAGAGAAAAATTATTCAAAGATTGAGAAATTAATCCTAGCATTGGTACATGCAACTTTCAAGCTTCGCATTTACTTTCAAGCACATAAGGTCAAGGTGTTAACAAAAGTGCCAATGGAATCGGTAATGAAGAATTCAAAAAGGTCAGGAAGAGTAGAAAGATGGAATGCACAAGTGTGACATTTTGATATCAAATATGAAATTCTATCTTCGCCAAAATCCCAAGTCATCGCAAATTTCTTAGCTGAATTTCCTTTGGAAAATGACGAAGCTGTGGAAGAAATGATGGAGGCAGAAGAAGAACATGGAGATCCAAAAGAATTATTGACAGAACCCAATAGATGGGAGATATTAGTGGATGGGTCATCTAATGGTGAAGGAAACGGGATTGGAGTTGTTTTTATTTCACCAGAAGGAGAAAAAATAGCTTTCTCATTCAGGTTAGAATTTACATCCACTAATAATGAGACAGAATATGAGGCTGTTATCCACGCTTTGAAATTTGCAATAGAAATGAAGTTGAAAAATGCTAGAATCACAAGCGATTCTCAATTGGTTATTCGTCAAATAACTGGAGAATATATAACAAATGAACCTTCTTTAAATAAATACAAGAAACTCGTGGAAGAATTATCTGCGAGAATTCCGAAAATAAAATGGAGGCACATATCAAGGAAAGATAACCGGCTTGCGGACGCTTTTGCCTTCATATCAAGCATGATGACAAACCCACTTGCGAGATGTATAAAAATTCAAACACTCTTATTACCATCAGTAAATAAAGAAGACGAAGATGTGGATGGGAATTCAGTCGAAATTGACAAAGAAGGAGAGAAAGATGTGATGATTGTAGAAAATAGCGAAATAGAAATAAAAGAGAGAAACAAAGATTGGCGAGCGGAACTTCTTGCTTATTTGGAGAAAGGAGAAACTCCAAGAAATATATTGGAGGCACACAAGCTAAGAAGCAGGGCAACTAATTATGAGTTAAGAGACGGAGTATTATATCGCAGATCTTTTAATGGACCATCGCTAAGATGTTTGACAAGGGAGGAAGGAGAAAAGGTGTTAAAAATGTTTGCACAATGGAGATCTTTGGTAATCATAGCGGAGGTAGATCTTTGGCATATAGAACAAAGATGCAAGGGTATTACTGGCCTTACATGCATGAAGATGCGAAACAACATTCAAGGCGTTGTGAAGAATTTCAGCGATTTGGAAAAAAAGATACATGCACCAGGAGCACCACTATCATCCTCAACAAGTGTATGGCCCTTCGGAAAATGGGGATTAGGTATTATGGGACCATTTGTGCCTGGCTCTGGACAAAGGAGATATCTCATTGTGGCTACAGATTATTTCACAAAATGGGGAGAAGTAAAAGCAGTACAACATATTCGTGATAAAGATATTTTCACATTCATATTCGAGAATATCATCTGCAGATTTGGAATACCAGCACAGTTGATGTCTGATAATGGAAAACAGTTTACTACTCAATGCATTTAAGATAAAGTGTGGAAAATCTACTCCTTTATACCCACAAGCAAATGGTCAAGTTGAGGCAACTAATAAAACGATCGCAGATATTTTGAAAAAGAAATTAGAAGGGTATCACAAATCATGGTGTGAACAAGTACATAATGCAATATGGGCCTACAACACCACTAGAAGAGAGGCTACTGGAATGTCACCCTTTTGTTTAACATATGGGGTTGAAGCTGTATTGCCAACAGAAGTTGCTATTCCTACAACAAATAGAGAAGCGTGGGAAAGGAATTTAAGTGCTGGTATGATCTTACATAAACTAGATGAATTGGAAGAAAAAAGAGATAAGACTTTACAGCATATGGAAAACTACAAGCGAAGGTTAGCTCGCGAATACAACAAACGTGTCAAAAAACGAGAATTCCAAATTGGTGATTTAGTTCTGCGAGAGACACCGAGATATCATCGAGAGAATGGTGGAAAATTGGCAAAAAAATGGGATGGACCTTACTTAATTAAAGAAATAATTGGAAATGGGGCATACAAATTAATGGATCCTGAAGGAAGAGATGTTGGCCAATGACTTGATAAACCATGGAATAGACTATTTTTGAAAAGGTATTATCAGTGACAAATACTGTAAGGTAAGAAATATTGGCATAACTAAAGGTTATTATCAGTGACTATTTTTATTTTAAAGATTACGCGAGCAATATCGCGAGAAACGCGAATAAAATTTCTCAGAGATTAAGAGAATGGGACAAACCTTTATGGCGTGTAACTTAGTTCGCGAGTACAATTTTGTAAGAGGCAAATATAAGACCTACAAACACGTTGTAAAGGGGGTATCTCTTTATATGATTCAGGGACAAGGTTATACCGCTACTGGAACCTGAGTCATACAGATGTAGGGGTTAAAGGAAACCTATCCGGGAGAGAGATCTTGGATTTCCAACTTTATAAGGTTATACCCTGGTTGGACGAATGAGAATCTCTTCCAAGAAGTGCAGAGTATGACCAAGGCGCCGAGGTACACGGTTTAGCCAAGGGTGCCCGGGACGGACGAACCTACCTTGGCCATCTTTGGTAAGTCTTGGCTACAATGCACTTGGCCTGAAGAAAACCCCACCTAGGGTGCAGTCTTGTAACTATAAGCCATATAGGCATAAAGGACAAGAGGCTGCGAAAACAACTGGTTGTTGGTAAATCTGGATGGGAGGAGCTAGTCTTATATGGCCGATGTGCCCTCCTTGAAGGGGAAACCAGGGGGAAGATAAGGGCGACACCCTCCATTAGGGAGCTGATAAGTGTCTTAAGACGACAATGTCATGGGGATCTAGGATCGCAAGATCATTTAGGCCTGTCATATTGTCGCGTAAATTATACAGAGGCAAAAAGCCATAAGAGAAAAAAGTTAAGATGAGATCAAGGGGTTTTTACATGCAAATGTGAAGACGTCCTGCGATTTCATCGCAAGACGGCAATGTCACGAGGCTTTGTTTTGGCGAGAAAACTTAGGCTTGTCATATTGTCGCAATATAATAAAGAAATATAGATAAGGCAAGATCAATGGGTCAATACATGAAAGTGTAAAGACGTCCTGCGATTTTGTCGCAAAAAGAAAAAAAGAAATTGGCAAAATAAGACCTTTAATTAGGAAGGCAAAATAAGACCAATAGAATAATCTCAAAATTTAATTTTTCTTTGATTAAGCATGCAGGGAAGATTTCTTTATCACAAGAAACAAGTTGAATTTAACAAGTCTCAAGAAATTTAATGAAGAGGCAAGTAAGGGAATAAATATGTAGGATTTCATTAAATTTCTTGAGAATATTATAGTTCAAAAAAGGATTATATCATTTGCGAAGAAAGAAGAAGAAAAGAGAAATTAAAAATAGAATTCAAGCTTCAAGCGGTAGTCTCGCTAGATTTAGAATTGTCAGGATTGTTATCATCACCAATATTTCTTTCATCGCGAACATCATCGCCAGAGTTCTTTTTGTTACGATCTTCTCCTTCTTTTGGAGAGTTTTCTTCTTGATCATCTTCTTCTTCAGCGTCTTTTTCAACATCTCCTTCAGAAGACGGGTATTCTAAATATTTATCCATAGGAAGAGGGACTTCATCATCGTCAACTTTTAAAGGTAGAACGGATACGGGAGAAAGAGAGTTGGAGATCAAAATTTCGTTCACGAGAACTTCAGCACTAAGATGAACTTGGCGAAGGAAACCTTTGTCGCGATTTCTGATCTCTATATTCTTGAAATATTCAAGATAATCAAGTCTTCTTTCTGCTTTATCACGAGTTTCTAAAAGGTTGAGAATTAGAGTCTTGTTTTCTTTGCTAACTTGTCTAGATCCTTAGTAAGATTGGTGATAGTAGAATGAAGGCTTTTTTTCGATTCTCATGAGCAACAAAATAATGAAAGGTTATAGAAATAAGTATATCGTGAGAATATCAACAAGTGAAATATAACATAAATTGTGACAAGGGAAATCAACAAGTGAGGCAGTCATAATTGACTACCTTCTTTTTGCGAAGTTAAGTTTTGGATTAATGAAAAGAGGCAGTTCTCCCATTGGTTCATAGCATCATCAAATTTGTCGCCAACTATGCCTTTTACACGAGATTTCATGTTCTCTTCTTTGGTGCGTAAATATGAATTTTCTTTTGACAATGAGGAATGAGACTCCTTTAGTTGGGAATATTCATCTCGAAGCTTGTGGCATTCAAACTAAGAGTTAGTCTACCCTTGATAAGTTTGTCTATTTCAGAATGAGATGATTCATTACTTCGTCAAGTTTATTTTTAAGAGAGCGGAGAGACTGCTTTTGGTCATCACATATCCCTTGAAGATTGTTTACTTTCTGCGAGGAGATCGCCAACAAGCTTGATAATTTGTGTTTCTCTTGAGATAAAGTTCTGTTCTTGTCTGACAAAGATTCTATAGACAAATTAGTCTTGGATAACGAATATGAGAGACGAGTAATCTCATTGTTTAGAAAACTGTGATTTTGCAATAATTGATTATTCTCATTTGTGAGATTTCTTATTTGATCAACTGAATACGTATAAAGATTATCTAATCTACTATGCTGGTCCATCCAAGAATCTCTTTCAATGCGAGCTTCATCAGCTATGGTTTCAGATTTAAGTTTCTCGATGAAACGACTTCGGTTGGAGACTAATATATAAGCCAAGAATTTAAAGGGAAGATTAAGTACGAAGAATATGGAAATAGAATAAAAAGATAAAAGGACAGAGGCAAAAAGAAGATTACCTTTTAGCTCATCAATCTTTCTAGCGAGATTCTCGCGATCCAGTACAGAGTTATTGAGCTTGTGGTTTAGAGTTTCACATTTAGAAATCTTATTTTGAAGACTTTTTCTCAAAGCAGCATTTTCATTTTCTAGAGAAGCTCGTGAAATAGAATTGTATGAGCCAAAATATTTGAGCAGAGTTTCGCAGACTCCGCTTTGGAGAGAATCAGTAGAAGAATATCTAGCATTATTTATAATGTTAGATAAAATTTTGAAAGCAACATCAATTCCTGCGATGGTCTCATTTGATGAAGGAAGGGATGTATAAGGTGAAATAGAAGAAGTAAGGACAAGATGATGATTTGAATCATCAGCAATAGGTATATCATCAGAAGGAGGAGTTTTCGGGAAAGTAACATTTGAAGGAAGTAAAGGGCTAGAGGGAGTTTCAGTTATGATGGGTTTTGCAATTTGAATTGGTGAAGGACCAGTAGAGGTAGTGGTAGTGAAAGCGAGCTTCTCGCCAGAAGGAGGAGGAAGGTCAGATTGCACAGGTGTAGGTGAAACTTTCACAGATGTTAAGGGAGGAATGACGAAATTACTTCCAAAGGTCTTATTTAATTGGCGAGATCTTTTAGGAGGATTAACATTACCCTCGTCATTCTGCAAACAATAATCTAGATAAGAAATAGAGGCAACAATATTGTTATTAATAAATAGAATGTGTTTCTTACTACCTTATTGCTCGCAGAATTTTCTTTCCTTTTTCCAGTCGGCCTCTTGTGAATAATAGGTTTTTGAGTCGAGGATTGGGAAATAGATGCAGCTCCACTGAAGAGAACATAATATGGGGTTATAAAGAATTAAGTAAGAGAAGATCGAAGAATATAAATAAAAAGTTGGATCTAAGAAAATATCATGATCAAAAAATATACCTCGAGGACTCCATTAATGCAGTAGCAGAAGAATGAGAAGGAGAAGAAGTTGCAGAACAAAAAGCAAAGAAACTAAGTAAAGAAGAAAGAGAGTTAAGAAAAGGAAACTAAAGATGAAATTCAACTCTTCCTTTTATAGGCAAAGAAGGGAGTAAATTATGCGAGACGTGTCAATACAAAAGGGCAGATTTACAACACGTGTTAACAAGGAAAGCTGAATTAGTGGAATATTGTCGGAGAAAAAAGTTTGGATATTCTTGTGACAGTTAAGGATTCTCATGATCGTTTCTTCTTCACAGAAAAGACATGAGAAGAGGCAAGATGTAGTACCAGAATATTGCCACAACGATATTCTCGTAATAAGAACAACGGTTTCACGAGAAGGTCAAATATTCCTATAAATATAAATAACATTGTTCACGAGCGTGTCGTAAGGATCCTTCAGCAACATGTGACGAGCGTCACAAGTGAGCTTCATAATAACTGACGATTGAAGAGACATGTTATGAGAGTGTTGTTTCACGAGGATTACAAAAGTTGGCGAAGATTAGTATTGCAAATACCACGATGAGATCGCAGAATATATCCGAAAGAAGGGGAAAACTTAGCTGTCACCCACTATGTAATTTCCTATATAAAGGGTTCAAGTGAGTCCAGATGAGGATGATGCATTTTTTAGAGTTGAGAAAATCTTGAGGAGAGAGAAACTCCAGAAAGGAAAGTTGTAATTCTGAGTTTGAATATTTTCTGTAAACATTTCTGAGATTTAAATAATAAAAGTGTCGTTTAATTCTTCAATCTTCAACTAGTTTCACTCAGATTTCTATAGAATCTTAATAGGGGTGTAGTGTGGGAAATCCTGCTACTACAAAATGATTGTGAACATTCAAGAATCCCATAGTAATGCGTACTACTGCCCATTCTTGAACTTCCTTCTTTGTGATTCACCAACAACATTCTTGTAAAAGCTACAAATGAGCCTAGAAGATCAGTACTCCATGAATTCAAGTGCCCAAGTCCAAGAGAAGTGGAACAAGTGCGACAAAATGGAGCAAAACACTCAAAAATAAGAGACAGGACAAATACCAATATTAACTCATCCAAATTAAGGAATTATCATCTCCAATTTGAATATAATTCAAATAAAAAGAGAATGAAAAAATAATGAGGTCATTCCGAGTTCGTACGAAGAAGTTACGCCCAAAACATGTTTACCAAATATCAACGTCTACATGCAAGTATGCATACGGGTATGCGTACTTACACCCCTGGATTTTGATTTTAAATGATGGTATGCACACCTGGTATGTGTACCATGAAGTCCAAACATCCCAAACCACTATTTTCAAACCTAAACATTTAACAACCTTAAACACAGATCAAGTTAGGTATAAAAGAACGATAAGCAAGGTACAAGGATCATTATAAGTACTATAAGAAAATAAAAACACAAATATTGCTCAAGCTTATAGACATACCTTTTTAGAAGAATCCAATCGTCTTACCGAATATAATATGTGTTCCATAATTCTCGTGCTTCCCTCACCGTATACATAGCATGGCATTCCTTGGTGAGGATGCACTTACAACACAACTAAGTTGTGTTGGGGTGAACAATGTCTTGCTCACCACAAGTGACCTTTGGATTATCATGAAAGAGATCTCTTTTAGAACCTTTCACATCCAGTTATATTTTTCCAAAACACTTGTTAAGTTCCAACATCATGGATACTGCCTTTTCCATAGTCATGAAATTTCTCCTTTTCACACTCAAAGTATTATTGGCTTTCTTTGGTACCCAATCTGAGTGCGTTTAGGAACAACCGAAACCTTCTTCCCGGATAGAGTTTACAAACACCAGCAAACATTCTCGGGTTTGAGAACTTCGCCAGTTCGCGGACTGTGTTCGCGGACTGAGTTCGCAAACTGAAGCTCACGCACTTCTCCGGTTCTCTTGATCAACAAAGTTCGCAAACTTTAGTTCAAGGAATAAAGACTTATACATGTATGTGTTTCCACAACAATGCTTATATCCTCCATTGGTTATATTGTCTAAATTCTCATTTTAATCATTGAAACATTCTCAGAGGATGTTATATAGTTGTTATTCACAAACCGTTTTTCGTCAGAGCAATTTTCAAAGTGATTGAAACTTAACATGACTTTCGTCACTAGGTAAAGATGAACTTGGCTAAAGCGAAAGCTTTACCAACATATATTTAGAGAAATAGATAGGCGAGGTAAACTCGGCTCGAAATACCAAATGTGTATATTCTTAGTCTATACAGCAAAACGACTTTTATCTCAAGATAGGAGACAAATAGACTTTTGAGTGATAGATAAGTTCAAGTATCCACATACCTTTTAGTCGATGAAGATCCACCAGTTTCTTGAGTAGTCTTTCGTCTTGTATGATGATTGCCATGGATTTCTTGAGCTCAACTACACTTTCTATCCTAGTCCGAGACCTTAGCTATAGTAGACTAGAAATCAAGACTTATAGTTTTGATCACTAACATTGACAAATATGCTTGAGATAGCAACGCATGCGAGTTCGACCGAGCAATGCTCTAACAAAAGTAAAATCACCAAAATTTGATCACCCCTTAGCAAGTTTACCAGGTCCATTTAAATTTGGGTATACCCCAATTAAGCCAGGTTTCAAAACTGAACTTATTTCCATCACGATTAAAAAAAAAGTATCTGCTCATATTTGCATTGAGCTTCCAAAAAGATAAAAAACCATAAACAAATAATAGAGAAAAATTACGCTGTCAATGTATAAAGGCATGATAGAGAGGGTGCAAAAAGATGAGGCCGAACTATTCTTCTGCAATAACACCGATCTCACCCTTTTCAAGTAAGTCATAAAATAACCTCACTTTCCTATGCTCATTCCAGTGATGCATCTTCCACATACAACCAGCAACCAAACCAAGAGTGATCCCAATACAAATCTCCTTGACCACACTAGGTCCCTTCAAAGTTGCATAAGCCATTCTACCGCCAGCCATTGGATCTCACAACTTGAAGAGTTATTTTTTTGTGAGAAATTTTGATCCCTAAATCGGTCGCTCAAGAGACTAACGCCACCCATGGATACCAGTATGCTCAAGATACTAGCTAACGCCACCCATGGATACCGACATGGATACCGACATGGATACTTGAATGATTTCCATGCTGTAATATCATGTGATGGCATTGTTTGTTATAATTCCGGCAGACCCTTGCAATTTAGTTGTTGTTTCTGTATAATTTTCTTATATCGCCGGTGTTATTAATTTATTATTTTATAAACTACTATGCCGGAACAGAGGTTTGAAAACTAGGGAAAGCTTTCGTTGAAAATTTCTTCGCTGCCATTGTAGTAAGTTTCTTAAAAACAATGTCGGTTATGTTTTCGGCATTCTCGACAAGTGGTTTTCAATGCCGGCGATACTTATAATTTAGGGATTTTTTCTGTTATGGTAAAAACGACATCAATCCAAATGGATTTGCCACTATTCACCAAAAGATAAGATAACCCAACGTTTACTTATAAATGGATTTGCCACTAAATCCAAATGGATAACCTGTTCCAACTACATCACCCCACGTTTACATACAAACTTACCCCCATGTTTGTTTTTCTAGTTACAGTTTTTTAAATTGGAGCACCAAATATCTCAACTTTGAGAATTATAAAAGAGAAAAATCGCTACACGTTGCATACCATGTGTACCATACGATGTTAAGCAGCTGACATGTGTAATACTACTTTATATACGTGTTGGATAGTGTTGGGTAATGCTTAGAAAATGTAGCTAATGAAACCTTATGTAGTTGTTCTCTGTTTATCTCTTAATTCATTTTGGTATGCATGTTTGTTTTTTTTTACTTTGTTTTGTTGTTTTTGGTAATTAATTAAGGTGGTCATCATGAGGAAGGTGAACATGAAAAAGCGGGTCTAACAATCACACTCAATATTTCGATTAGCAATCTGTGTGGACTAACTCCAATATACTTTTAAGAGAATCAACTAGACAGTCAGACTCAATCTTAATAAAAGTATATCAAAGAGTTATATCTCTCTTTCTTGATTTTATACTTACTCAAGCAAATATAAATCTGCGAGTCTAATTGAATACAAGAGAAATCACTTGAATGGTACCAAAGACCAATGTTCAAGGATCAATCAATTTTAATCAACAACCAAGGTTGGATTTGCCAATGGATTGATTCAACGCCCAACATGTGATATTTCAATTATATAACAAAATATAATGCAGAAAAGAAATAACATAAACACCAGAAGTTTTGTTAACGAGGAAATCGCAAATGCAGAAAAACCCCGGGACCTAGTCCAGATTGAACACACAATGTATTAAGCTGCTACATTGTAGGTACTGAATATCGCAAGATAATAGTTCACGAATATCGTAATAAATAAAGGAGGAGAGAGTTATAAAATGGTACGATGATAGAAGTAGCGCGGGGAAATATGAAGCTTTGCGAGGATGAATTGCGATACTTCGCAATTCATATACAGCTGTATAAGTTTTACTATAAATAGGATTTCAAATGTAAAATTCGAGAGGTTCTTTTAGTGAGTATAAGAAATTATCTTAGGAGAGAGAATAGAAAAAGTTGTAACTATTCTAGTTCCATTTTGATAATTCTATGTAATCAATTAAGAGAATTAATAAGAAAGTTATCATTCATTATCAAGAACTTCTTGAGTTTTTACTAATTCTATTGAGGGTGTAGTTGTAGATTATTCTGCAACTACATAATTGGCGCTAGAAACAGGGAAAGATTAAATGGATTTATCCTTCCTGTAACTTGCTGGATCAATAATTTCGTTTAATAATTGGTCCTCTTCTCTCTCTACTATTTTCTCCCCAAATTTCACTTTCTAGAAAATTCAATCTGAAACGGTAATGGCGTCTTCCAGAAGTAGATCCAATAATGGAGTAGAAAACGGATTTGAAGGTTTAATATCATCTTCAGGGAGATGTTATGGTTCAATCAACTAAGTCCGCATCTCAGCTAGTTTAGATCAACGAAGAAAAATGAAGTCATGCGAAGAAAAATGATGTTATGAAGAATTAAAGTTCGAAGCAAACGAAGAATTAAAGTATATAGACTTTATCAACTAAGATGATAAAATAGCTGTACGCGGTTTTAGTTGATTGTTGCGGAGTATATTCAGCTAATTAAAGTAGTATATACTAACATTCAGATAAGAGAATGTTACGAACATTCGCAAGAAGCTAATTAAAGTAGTATCCTTGGAGATAACTTACGAAATTGTTCCTAAAAAGTAGTTGATTGTTATCATTTCGTAATCTGAGTGGAAGCGTGCAAAGGGTGGAGTCTATATGAAAATTTTAATTTCTCCGAAATTGGAGAAGGTGAGCGGTTCTTTAAAAAAGCTATTGGATCACCAAATGAAGTTGTCGCCACCAGACAAATCAAAGTGGGTGATTGTGAAGAAGCTGCTGAATCATCAAGCTCTGACATCTCCAAGGGAATTAGTCTTGTTGAAACGATTTACTTCGAGAGGATGGAGAAGCTCTTGGCTAACCAATCTAAGGAAAGCCTACAGTTCAAGGAAGCAAGAGACGGAACTAAGAAGGAATTGGCAGCAAACTTACGAAAGAGATTATCCAAAGAATTTTATCATCGTGGGTTCGAATTTTACGAACGTTCATAGCAATAAAGAAATATCTTCGCAAATATTTACTTTGCGAATATTCGCAAGACCAACACTACTACTCTTTTACACTTCGCAAATGTTTACGTTGCGAACATTCGCAGCACCAATACTTCGCAAATGTTCGTTTACTTCGCAAAAGTTCGCAAAACAACAGAATTTTATTTTGCAAGAGTGGGCTAGAATAATTGGTATGCTATGAGAACATGCAAGACGATGCTAGCTTCGCAAGCAAATCACATACTTCGCAAGAGACAACAACGACTCACATAAAAGCTAAGTACCTCTTTCCTTAAACATTTTATCTGCTTACGAAAAATAAAAGATTTTTGATTTGATTTACAAAAAGCGATTCAATCACACAATTACAAAGATTATACAATTACAAAGATCTCAAGATTTCACAATTATAAAAGAAACCGAGAAAAACATCTCGCACAAATCAATTTATATATTTCTCTTGAAAAATTTACTTTATTTCCAATGATATGATATTCGACATGGAGAGTAGTAGCTGGCAAACCTTTATGGCGTATACTCGTAAAAGGCAAAGCACCTCAGTGCGTCATATGAGGGGGTACCTATTAGGATCATTTCCATGGAAAAATATTTGTCAAGAGAGATGAAATAGATAATACAAAGGAAATCAAAACAAACAAAAAGATTTTGAAGTAGCATATAAATAAAAAATAAGAAATTTTGATAAAAGAAATGTTGAATACTAATCTAAATTTTTATTTGCATTACAGCATAGCATGAGGCAAAGAACATGGAGTGAGAGTTTCGCATGATGGGTTCGCAATACTTCTTACATTTAGAGGATTAAGTACTTCTTAAGGATACTTCGCATACTTCATACTTATTATATATTTCTAGGATTGAGTACTTCTTATACTTCTTAAAGGATACTTCATACTTCTTATACTTCTTCAAAGATTGATATTTTTTACTTCGCAACATTCAAGAACTTCACGAAAGAATAGAGGCAAGTACGTACTTTTCAAGTCAAGTATTCTATCGCTCGTTCTCTCATCAACAAGATCAAAGACTACTCCAACAACCACATCAAGTGAATTTTTCCTGAAGATCGCTCTTCAAGAAATATTCAAGAAAAAAGAGGCAAAATGTAGGAGCGGAATATCATAACAAATGGTAACTTGCGAAATTATGGAGAGAAAAGATATTTTACGAGCAAAGGAAGTCACGAGGAAAATGTGAGCAGATTGCGAAGGCAAAAGAGGTTCGTGAAATGAATCTGCGAAGGTTCGCAGGATAATTCTCATATCCGAAATTAAGGGACAGACAGTTGTTATGCAATATGTAAAATCATATAAATAGCCATTTAGGCATGAGAGGTAGTAGAGACACATTTGGAGAGAGAGGATAATTTTAGTAGGAGGAGAGAGAAAATGTTAGGAGAGATTTTATTTTCTTTATCATCTTCTTCCCCAAAATTATTCTAGAGCTCCAAATATTCATTAATGGAGTCTCAATTGTAAAATCATGTAATCACATACAATCACTAGTGAAGCACCATGGATGTAGATCACATTGATCGAACCACGTAAAAATCTTTGTGTCTCTTTATAATTTTAGTACCTTAATTCTTAGTTTCATATCAAATTAATTAGGTTTAGGAATCATTTTAATGGATTCTTATGAGGGTGTAGTTGTGAGACAATCCGCAACTACATACATACACTAGCCTACTACAAACTAACTTCGGTCTGGACTGTAGTTGAACCCCAATTAATATTACACTGATCCAAGGTACAGTTGCGCTCCTTATGTCTCTAATCCCAATAGGATACTACGCACTTGATTCCCTTAGCTGATCTCACCCACAACTAAGAGTTGCTACGACCCAAAGTCGAAGACTTTAATAAACAAATCTGTATCACACAGAAAAGTCTACGGTAATAGATTCCAGAGAAATACCTACGAGTTTTTGTTTCGTCTTTTGATAAATCAAGGTGAACATGAACCAATTGATAACCCGGACTTATATTCTCGAAGAACATCCTAGAACTATCAATCACCTCACAATAATCTTAATCAACTAGCGAAAGAAGATATTGTGGAATCACCAACGATGAGACGAAGGTGTTTGTGATTACTTTTATATCTTGCCTGTCGGAGAAATCAATCTTAATCCAATCTTACGATTGTACTCAAATACGATAGAAACAACAAGATCAGATCACACAACTACAAGAAAGTAGTATCGGTTTGGCTTCATGATCCCAATGAAGTCTTCAAGTCGTTAACCTACATGGTCTAGATAAAAACCTAAGGTTAAAGGGAAATCGACTCTAGCTAAAAGAAGAACGCGCAATTGGGGGATATAGGAACATGCCAAAATAGGGATAAATAGCAAATCTGGGTCACCCCTTATGTAAATATTTTTTTTAATTCCTAATATAGCCCTCACTAATCATGTTTAGTGATTAATAATAATTAGTAAATTCTTAAGTATTTGGGGGATAGATTAGTGTGTGTTTTTATTTTAATTTGTGTGAGTGAGGAGTAGAAGGAAAGAGAGAAAAAATTGAGTGGAATTTTTTTATTTTGAAAATGGAAGATGATTGTGATGAGAGAATTGCAGCAGCTGAATCTTTAGCTCAACTACAACAACAATCATATCTTCAATCTTCGGTGTATGATAACAACTTACAATTGGAGTTATATGATGAACCAACACCCTTGGATCATGATTTTCGTGACCATGAAGTGTTTTATGAAGAACCAACCCAAGAAAGTAAACATGTTCAACATACAAGCAACCCCAACACACAGGTAATAATTCAAAGAGGTCGAAAATTTGATTTTTCTTTTTGAAACCGCCATTTTTTTGTCTGAAACAGCTTAGTACTGGCATGCTCGTTATATGAATACTACACCAGAACTAATACCACTGGCGTGGTATTCATACTCCTTGCCATCCCGGTACAAGATATCCCCCATTTTAAAAACTTTGTCGGCGTGGTATTCAAACCAACTATGCATGCCGGTATGCAGTTATGCTTTTTACCTACCACCGAATATTCCATGGAATATTCAAACCGGCATGGTTCACTCCTAATTGACCATGCAGGTACTACCAGAAAAGCATCCAGGAGTTTATGATTTTTGAAATCCAATACCGGCGTGGTATATAAAATATCGGGCACGCCGGTAGTTGGTCCCGGCATTCTTTTAAAATTACCACCAAGCCGGCAATTGGTTCCGGCTGGAAAACTCACATATCGAGAATGCCGACTCATGTTACCGGCTTTGTACCTTGTTTAGCGAGAATGCCGGTATTGCCTATTTTGTCCATTGTGTTCAAGAACATCCAATGCCGGTACTGTGTATAATTGTCTCCTCATTTCAAGTGTATTTTTAAAATGCCGGAACATTATTATTCAATGCCGGTACTGTGGTCGAGCCCGCCGGAAATGGTACCCGACATGGTAATTTTTTTTTCTTCTTTGAACTAATTCAATTTTCTTTTCATTAATTCCTTAGATTGTGACATACATTGATCCAACAAATTCCAAACCGCTTGGTCCGGATACGTCCGAATACTATAAGATGCCTCTGGTATGTTACCAAACAATACTTTTCACCTAGTTTTTAGAACGTTATGTGGGGATTTCTTGTAATGAACCTTATAATCTTCCATTGTTATCCTAATATAGGGAATTAAATCTCCAGCGGAAGCAATTGCTTGGGCAAAATAGACGGCTCTTAAGAACAAGTGTGTGTTGGTGAGGAATACCCAAGGTTCAAATATTCGTTTTGAGATGGTTTGCGAGAGAAGTGGGAAATACAAGGAGAAGAATAGCCATAAGAGAAAGGGTTATGTATATGAAAAGAAGACTAATAGGGTATACAAGACTCGTACGAGGAAGGATAATTTCCCCTTTAAGCTTGTATTTTATTTAAGAGACAAATAAAAGGAATGGGATTGTACGGTGTGGTTTTGCCAACATAACCACCCGGATCCGAAAGATTTTAATGGTCACTCCATAGTTGCGAAGCTAAAACCTCGTGAATTCGAGGATGTAAAGATAATGACCAAAGCATGTATCAAACCAAGAGTGATTCTCATAACCTTCAAGGAAAAGGATGTTCAAAACTTTTCTTTTCTAAGTACAATTTATAGCGCACAATCAACCATTAGAAGGGTGGAATGGGAATGGAGGAGAGTTATGCAAGAATTTGAGAAGATAGTTTGGGATCACAACTACACGCGTATCATTAAAAGAGGACCGGACGAAAAGCCCCTTCAAATATTCATTGCACATCCTTTGCTTTCACAATTGGCTTATACATGTTGTGGTGTTCTTATGATGGAGTGCACCTACAAGACAAACAAATACAACATGCCGTTGTTCAACATCGTGGGGAAAACATCGGACAAGGTAACATTCACATTGGCTTGGTATTTAATGGAAAACGAGAGGGATTACAATTATCATTGGGCATTATGACAATTGAAATTATTGTTCCCGAAAAATCAATTTCCGAGGGTCATCATAACCGATCAAGATGACGCACTAATGGGTGTTATATATGATGTATTTCAGGATGCACAAAATTTCATATGTACGTATCATATAGGTCAAAATGTGACAAAAAATTGTCATGCTTAGTTTGAACCCTCTAAGGAGGATATTAACAAGAGAATGATTGCTCAACTAGAGGAAGATGTCCGCAAGAAGAAACTATCACCTGAAAAAGAAGAAGAGGAAAGAGGAAAGATTAAAGAGAGAGTGGACAAAGAACACGATGAAAATCATAAAAAGTGGATGGAATTTCTAAAGGATTGGGATAAAGTTTATTGGTCTCTTACCGAAGATATATATGAAAAGAGATTGAATATGTTTAGTGCTAAATATAACAAAGTGTATCCAAGCGCCGTCTCATATTGTCGGGATAAATTGTTGGATAAGTACAAGGAAAAATTTGTGCGTGCATGGACAAACCGGTATAGGCACTTCAAAACTGAAGCAACTAGTGCAGCGGAATCCTCTTATGGTAGATTTAAAGATCTCATCGAGTCCGGGCAAGGCAACGTGGTTACGGTCACCGAGGCAATTGAGCAATACTTTAAGGCTGATATCGATAGGATCAAGAAGTCTTTTGAGAAAATCTCAATGGAAAGGATGACTCAATTTCTTCAATATACTAAGTTGCTCCAAGGAATAGAGTTCAACGTCTCTCATTGGGCAATAAAACATATGATGAGAGAAATGGCATATGAGAAAAATTATGGAAAACCAGGTGATGTGTGTATTTGTCCGGACATGTCTTCATTGGGGATTCCGTGTCGTCATATGCTTGTGAAGTATAAATAAGTTATACCTATTGAGGTTATTGATCCGTTTTGGAGGCAACTATCTTTTGACCCTCCCCCTACGGAAGCTCCCGGACAATCACCATGGGATACAAATGAAGCAAAGGAATTATACGAAGCGTACTCACGTGGCAACTCATCTAGCCGACAAGTATTGTTGAGCCAACTAAGGCTAATTACTAGCACATGGATCAAACCAAGTGAGGAGCCAAGAAAGGGAGATCATATAGGTAGACCACAAACTAAAGTTTCAAGGAGAAAACAAAGGAAATAATTCAAAGAAATGACTCGACGTGAAGAAGAACTTGCGGCAACCAAGAAACGAGATATATCCGCAAGTGAGATTTCGGAACTCCGATTCGCGGAAGCGCCGGTTCCAATTAAAAGGGGTAGACCGAGGAAGGAACCGTTAACAAGTCAACAACAAGCGACGATTTCCGTATCCACACCAAAAACCGATGGATCGGAGGTTCCAAAGAAAAGGGGTAGGCCACCGAAGGTACCAATGTCAAGCTTGCAAGAACAACAAGTTGAGCATTCCAAAGCCACACCCATAGTCGATGTATCGGAGGTTCCAAAGAAAAGGGGTAAGCCGCCAAAGGTACCAACATTGAGCTACCAAGAACAACAAGGTGAGCATTCCGAAGCAACACACATAGTCGATGTATCAGAGGTTCCAAAGAAAAGGAGTAGGCTGCCAAAGGTACCAACATTGAGCTACCGAGAACAACAAGGTGAGCATTCCGAAGCCATGCCCATAGTCGATGTATCAGAGGTTCCAAAGAAAAGGGGTAGGCCGCCAAAGGTACCAACATTGAGCTACCAAGAATAACAAGGTGAGCATTCTGAAGCCACACCCGTGGTCGATGTATCGGAGGTTCAAAAGAAAAGGGGTAGGGGTAGGCCAAGGAAGTATAATCTCATGTCACATACCGAAGACATTTGGAGTATATATATTGCAGAGGATGGTTTGGATATAATTAAGCTAAAAGCTGGTAATATGACGGTGTATAAGGATTCGCAAACGGGAATGACTTATAGACACTACCATACGAAGATAGAGTCTTACATAGACCAACTTCCTTAGGATATTCCTAAGTTTATTGTGTATACGGATGATGTCGATGGAGATGGAAATTGTGGCTATCATGCTGTGATCGAACAATTAGGAATCTTTGACACGACGGTTAGTAGAGGTATGACACCATGCAAATATGCTAGAACGAGGATGGCCGAATAACTTGTGACAAGAGGAGCTTTTCTGAGCAATTGCTTGGTGAAGGTGAGAGGTTTGATGATATGTATGCTCGAGTATTAGGGCCCAAGCAAGAGATGAGGTTTCTTCCTTCTGAATATTGGATGAGAATGCCACTTTGTGGTAATCTAGTGGCGAATACATTTAGATGTGTTGTTCATTATTTTACGCCCACCTTAGAAGTAACATTTACACCAAAGTGGCAAAAATGTGAGGGATCCCTTAAGAAGAGAAGAGTTGTTTTGGCGTTCATGAACGACAATCATTTCGTTATTCCAAAACTCAAGGACAATTGTCCATTTCCACCTATTTCTGGGATGTTTAAAAACAAGGACCTATATCCAAATATCTGGAAAGGATGGATGGCATTGTATGAGGAGAATCACCAATTTTGGGATGCGTTGGCCTTATCAAAGAAACCTCTTGAAGAGGAGGAGAGGCAACTTCATACGTGTGGAAGCAATGATGAGTAATTTGGATATATGTGGTTCCGACATACGCAACCTTTTATTTTTTTTGGAAGTTTGAATTGTAATCATTAAACCATATGCTATGTACGTGCCGGCATGATTTAATTCAAACTTTGCAATGCCGGAACTGATACCGGCTTAGAAATACTTTTCTCTTTCATGCTGACAACTAACCATTAGTACACAGAGATATTAGTTTCAGTTCCGGCATTAAAAATAACTTCACGACAATGCCGGAACTATAACAAGATTAATTATTCGTAAGGGAAAGATAGAGTACCTGAAAAAGCGGGGGTCTAACAACCACACCGAATATTTCGTTTAGCAATTTGTATGGAACAAACTTCAATATAATCTCAAGAATAAAAACTCAATTGAGAAATAATATTAAAGAGATTTATCTCCTTCTCAACACAATCAATAGTTAAACATAAGCAAGTCCGTAAACCTGATTTTAGTGTGAGGTTTCTTGAAACAAGCTTTTGTGTTAATCAAAACCTATTCAATATCCACCGTGTATAAACCTCTTTAAGCAACAATCACTATAGGAATATTTTAACACGGTGTCCACTTGAAATCCAGACTGGTCTAACAATGTGAAAATAACATAAACAATTGTTCAAGATCAATCAAGTCTTATCCAATAACCAAGGTCGGATTTAACAACTATGATTGATTAACGTACAACATGTATTATTTTAATTATATAAATAAAATATAATGCGGAAAAGAAATAACACAGATACCAGAAATTTTGTTAACGAGGAAACCGCAAATGCAGAAAAACCCCGGGACCTAATCCAGAATAAGCACACACTGATTATAAGTTGTTACATCAATTTCCTACTACCTACGCGGACTAGATATAATAACTCCTTCAGCATAAATAGAACGCCTAGCACAAAACCGATTATCTTTAGGAATTCTTCTCATTAATCTTCTAGCAGAACCCAATGGTCTCTTTAGAAGATACAACAACACGATTGATACGATTCTATATTTTGTTTGCACAAAACACGGGTTTGATTTCCCTTTAGATGTGAATCAAGGTTTTGGAAATCTTGTGTTTATTTTGATAAAAACAATTACTAGGTAAAAGTAATATCAAAACAAACTTGTAGATTAGGGATTATTATACTCTTCAAAAATAGGAAGAGAAACCTAATAACTCTACAACAAGAAAAACTAGAATAAATCTAGAGATATCTTGTTTAAAACTTCTCAAGGATTTTTACGAGATGCCTCAATAGAAGTTTTTCTTTCTAGTCTCCGATTTCGACTAACAAGTGTTGGTATACGATCGGAAACTGAAATCTATCAAAACCTAGGGTTTATGATCAACAACTCTTGAATGGTTTTATATCAGAAGAGAAAACCTTAGAATAGACAATAGGTGAAAAACCTAGATTACAAGTTGTATAATCAATCACGAAGATTTAATCCAACTTGGCTTTGTGATCCCCAATACAAAGACTTTTATCTCACTCTTGTTCACGAAGAACATAAGACGTGGAAAACAACCTGCAGAGCTTACGCCAATTTTCCAAAGGGGATGAAAAACTTGTAAACTCACGAACTCAATATTTATAGTGAAACATAGCTTGAAAACTAAGCAAATCTATTTTCCTTTTTCAAGACTCTCCTAAGTTTGGGAGTCTTTCCTAAGTTACAACTCTTGCCAAAATAATTAAATAATTAATTAATTAATTAGCAAATATTGTATTTATGTGCATAAATCACATTTTAACTTAGGAAGGAATCACAAACACTTTAATATGGTAATCAAAGATGTTTGGAGCAATAGCTAACTTGCCTAGATGAGGAAACATCACCAACTTGACCAAAAATCCCTTTTAGTCACGTATTGGGCCTAAGTTCGCGGACCTACAAACAACCCATGAATTGTTTCCTACTAATGAACTTAAATCACTCATAACTTCATCGTTATAACTCGGAATTGAGTGATTCTTGGCTCATTGGATTCGCAAGCTCATTAACTATAACATGAGATCCTTTATAGGGATAAAGGTTATTGTCACCAAGGTCATGAATTAAATAACCTCAAGTATATATACATAAATGTACATTTACCATCATTGGAAATGTTCCATAGAGTGAGCATTTATCTCGATAGATTAGAAAGGTAGAATTGAACAAGAATCCAAATGAAATCAATCACATACCTTTGTTGATGAATTAATTGTTGATGTATTCTTGTAGTCTTCAATCTTCATCCTTTAAGTATAGCTTCGAATTAACTTCGTAGACCTATTCTAGTCCGAAACTATATTTAGTATGCTAAATCAAGAATGAATTTTGGCAACTAAAATTCACAACTAACTTGACATACCAACGCTAGAGGGTTCAACCGAGCTATGCTCTAACAATCTACCAGTTTGTCAATTTTAGTGACAAAACCATTTTACATATGGCATGTACTTGTTAAAAGCATCGTCAAGCTAGATTTCCTTGGTTCTTCAACTTTGCGTGTGTTCATCCTATACTTGTTGAAGATCCATCATAGTATTATTACACAACATCAAAGTTTCATTATATCACAACTTTGACAATAATACTACGGTGATATGTATCACTCCCCCTTAGTCAATACTCCATCTAAACATGAAAACCACTCCCCCTTACATAATGATCCATAAACCATATGTATTTGTAGTATGAACTACACGTTAATTCTCCTCCTTTTTGTCAATATAAATTGGAAAAGGTACGAAAACAAGTGGGATCCTCATGAAATTTTCACAGAGACACTTCATGACCAAAATAAAAACATATCAACTTTGTTTAGACTATATCACAGAGTTGAAACTTAGTGACTTCATCAAGGAGTTTATTAAGATACAAGTTAACTCCTACATGTTCCACAACCACTTCTCTCCTCAAAGATATAACAAATAAACACAAGTTCATTTAGGAACTCTCCCATATAGATTGTTATTCCCGAAAGAACAACAAGAGTGACCTTTCTCCAGGGAGAAGGATTTATATAATGGATTTTAGAAATCCTATAAGGAGATACGATTTAAGAACCAATCATTGAAAGTCTCTCATGAGATTGTGTTACTAAAAAAATAGAACTATCTCATGGTAATCACAAAGATCAAGTATTGTGATCATCTTTTCTAAGATACAAACTTGTATAAACAAGAAATGATATGCTTAGAAGGAAGAATAACCTTTTCCACAAGGATTTACACCAAGAATGGTTACCATAAGAGTATGAAAAGATTTATTTTACAATAAAAACCAACATCCATGGTTTTGATAATTGCTTCTAACCTTAAGAATTTCAATCACAAATCAAGTTAGGTAATTAAGAATCATACGCGTGGTATGAGCACTTTCATATCAACCTTATTCTTCTTCACCATAACTAGTCCAAATGACTCAAATGAAGTAATATAGAGAGTTGTTCAATTGCTATGAGATCTCATGTACTACACAAGATACAATTGAAGCAAAAACGATGTGATTCACTCGAATCGATTCATGAACTATAAAGCCACGGTTTGCAATAGTATTCCTTAGATAATTTAAATAAGTTCACGAATATCGTTTTTAGACATAACCACTCAAGTTCGAGGACTAAAGTTAACCGGTTGGAGTTCACAAACTCCAGCAGAAATTCTCGGGTTCGAGAACTTCCGTCAGTTCGCGGACAGAAACCGAGCTACAACTCCAGCAGAAATTCTCGGTTTCGAGAACTATGCATGTTAGCGGACTGGGTTGACTGCTCAAGTTCCGGTTTTCACTTGATCAACAAAGTTCGCAAACTTCGGTTCAAGTTCTAAGGACTTATACATATATGTGTTACCACAACAATGTTTATATCCCCCAGTGGTTATATTGTATAAACTCTCATTTTAATCATTGAAACATTCTCAGAGGACGTTGTAGTTGCAGGAATTCCCACACTACACCCTATTCAAGAATTTATCAATATTTATGACATAATTTGAAGATTAAAGACATTTTTTATTAATTTGATCTTAAGGAATTACAGAAATCAAGAACACATAACACTTGATAAAAGATTTTCTCTCTCCTAAAAACTTTCCTAGCACTCAAAAATTCATCTCTCTCTCTGGAACCATACATCTCCTTTATATAGGTATTTACATAGTGGATTACAGCTCATGATAGCTCATTTACAGCTAAGATCCCCTTCAATTTAGGATCTGAGTAACTGCGATAAATCGCAGTTAGCACCGCCTTTATCTTTCGCAGGTTTTATTGATATATCGCAGACATGTCACACTTTCTTCGTGTTTCCGTCGTTTTCAATCATTACGTCACTGTTTAAGTCGTCTTTGGATGTCTCGCAGGATATCATTGATGTATCGCAGAATAGTCGTTTATTACCGATGTATCACAATACTGTTGTTTATTTCGCAGGAATATTGTTGTGACAATATTCTGATCCTACATCTTGCCTCTTCTCATATCTTTTCTGCGAAGAAGATAAAGATCATGAGAATTTACGTTTTTTAATTTGCCGCAACTCCTTATCTTTTACCCGACAAAGTTCTGTACTTTACGCTTTTACTACCAACACGCGTCAATCTTTACCAATTAACCCAGTTACCCATCCTTCATATATAAATAATGTCCCACTCGAGAGTATTTCTTTCTTCTTTCACTTTCTCTTTTTCTTCAACTTTTCCTTTTTCTTGTCTGCAACTTTTTCTCTCCTAGTATCCTTCCTGCTGCTGCTCTAATGGAGGCTCAAAGGTATGTTCTTATCTTGAATCTTACTTTGTTCATGTTATGTTATCTTTATCGCCCCATTTTATTCATATTCCCCATATTTTATCATCTTTTTTCAGTAACACCACTTCTCAGATTAAAGTTACTATCAAAAACCCTAACCCTAAGGGTTCTCAGAAAAGGCGTGTTGGGAAGACGAAAAGATCTGAGGATGATAAGGTAGTAAGAAACATCTATTCCTTTGAAATAACAATATTATTGCCTATGTTTCTTATCTACATTATTATTCGCAGAATAAAGGGAATATTCCTAAACCTCTTAAGCGTTCTCGTCAAGTTAAAGCTCTTTCAGATGAAGTGGATATTCTTGAATTTTTACCTGCAAAACCTGTTCCGTCGCAAGATAAATCTTCTTCTTCTCCTTGCGCGAATTTAAATACCCATATTACTTCTTCCTCAACCCCTACTAAAGTTATTGATACTAATATTCCTATCTCTGATAATCCCAACATTTTAAAAACTGCGATGGATGAATCTATGATAGTTGGAAATAAATCTGTGACGAATGAAACTGCGGTGAATGAAACTATAGTAAATGAAACGATAGTTAATGAGGCTGCGGTGAATGAAGTCGTAAATAATGAAACTATGGTAAACGAAGCTTCAATTAAGGAAGCTGTGGTGGATTATGTTGCGGTGAATGAAACTGTAACTGCGACCAATCAAATTCCTTCTTCCATTCTTACTATCGCCAAAACTTCTTCCTCTACTTCTCTTCCTTCTTCTCAAGAAATAGCAACAGGGGTTGAAGCTGCTTTTCAAATATTATCTGAAGTTTTAAACGATGCTATGAAATCTTCTTCAGATCCTGCGAGATAGGATTTTTATATGATTCTAAGCAAACATCTTGGGTCTTGCGGTTCTTCATCTTCGTTAACTGCCTTAGAAGATGAGGTTGAAACTTTGAAGAAGAATCTTCAAGCAAAAACTTTGGAGTGTGAACTTCTCAATCATAAGCTTCACAATTCTGAATTAGACTGTGAAATTCTTCGCAGCAGAAATGATGATCTAAAAGGTATAACCTTCTTGCTTCTGCTTTTTGTCTCTATAAATATTTGCTTTTTTTTTATGTAATCAATTTTCCTTTATTTATTTGTTGATGCATATTTAGCTTCAAAACATAACCAATTAATGAAGATACTTGAGTGGGAAACAATCGCTGATGAGGCCCGTATTGGGAAAGAATCTTGGAAGAATCAATTTGATAAATTGAATGTTCTTCACACATACTAAATTGACGAGATAAATAATCTTAAGAATGAGAACAACCAACTAATTCATGAACGAGATCAATTAATTCATGAACGAGATCGTCTAAATAATGATGCCACCCAACTTTTATATTCGCTAAACCAAATTAACTTGAGGGATGAAAACAGAGTTTATCCCAAGAGAAACGTAGTTTTGTGGATACAACAAAGATTTATTCGCAGCAATTAGAAAATCTACAAAAGTTATGTAAGGACCAAGAGCAATCCCTTCGTGTACTGAAAGATGAACTTAAAAAGATAACTGAATCATCTGCTGCTGAACAAGAGAAGCTTATAAAGGGTAGGTTAGCTCTAAGTGTAAAAGTCAACAATCTTAAAGATGATTATACTCGACTGAAGGAAGAAAATGTTTATCTTCGCAATTGTGAAAAAAGTATAAAATCTCGTTTAAAAGGTAAGGTTGGGGATAATTTTGATGATGCCATGAACCGATGGAAGAGTTTCTTCTTTAATATAATTCATACTTTATCTTCGCAAAAGGAAGGTAGTCATTTTGACTGCCTCATCTATTAATTACTTCATTGTATTTTCTCATTTTATTTTTCGCAAAAATTCCATCTAATATGTAATTTTCCTCTCGCAGAATCTGAGAAGCATCTTCAAGCTTCAATTTCTGATCTGTCTACGAGGTTAGCCAAACTTCGCAAAAAGAATACCGCGCTTTCCAATTCTCACAACAGAGCATTGAGAAGATTTGACTATCTTGAGTATTTCAAAGATATAGAGATCAGAAATAGGGAAAAGAATTGCCTTCGCAAGGCTCATTTAGGCGCTGAGGTTTTCATAAATAATGTTCTATTCTCTCATTCTTTACCTCCTATGAAGATCAAACCCTTGGAGATAGGTGATGACGAAGTTCCTCATCCCATAGATGAAGACCTAAATTATTCAAGCAATGAAGAAGATTTTCCTGAAAATGAACAAAGTCCACCTGAGAACGAAGGAAATCCTCTTAATGAAGCAGAAGAACAAAATCCTCCTCATGAAGAACAAAATCCTCCTCATGAAACAATCGCTGGTGATGGAAAAACTCAAACTGAAAAAGATGATGCTGGTGAAGATAATAGTGATGAACAAGAATGATGAATTTAGATAAGAATATTCTTATCATGTATTTCTGCGAAATATTTCTTGTTCTTCTCCCTGTTTTGCGAATGATTATAATTTCCGAATCTTTCTTCTTCCTGCTCCTTTTGCGGAACATTGAAGTTTTTATAATTCAATCACTTATCCTGATTTATATACTTTTATTAATTCTGAATCCAATCTTCATAAACTCTTGTAACTTGATTATCTTCCTTCTTTTTTATTATTTTGATTCTTCTCAAGGAAGATAATGAAATATTGTTTTATATTCCCCATATTTGCCCCTCATAATCTTCCTTGTGAAGTATTTTATTTGTCATCCTTGTAATAAATCCCATACTTGCCTCTTTTTATCAATCTATAATATGATAAATGAATTATCGCAAATATTTCTTCGAAGAATTTGTTATATGCTTCGCAGATATAACTTTTCTTGTGGTCTTATTTCTCCTTCCTAGTTAAAGGTATTATTATGCCACTTTTATGAGACAAGATCGCAAGACATTCTTACTTTTACATGTAATAATATCCATTGATCTTGCCTTATCCTTTAATTTTAATTTCTGCGACAATATGATAAATCTTAGCCATCTTGTGAAATTATTCTCTCTTTGCTTTTTAAGACTTATGACATTGCCGTCTTTGCGATGAAATCGCAGGACGTCTTTGCGATTTATATCCTCTTATTATTTGATTTCATTTATCTCATCTTTTGATCTTATCGCAAAAACCCATTGATCTCATCTTAACATTTTTCTTAAGGCTTTTTTGCCAGTCACGCGGCAATATGATGGGCCTAAATACTCTTGCGAATATAAAGTCCCATGACATTACTGTCTCTGTCACGCGACAATATGACGGGCCTAAATACTCTTGCGAATATAAAGCCCCATGACATTGCCGTCTTTTTTGATACACAACTCCCTAATAGAGGGTATCGCCCTTATATCTCCCCCCAGTTTCCCCTTCAAGGATTATACATCGGCCATACAAGACTAGCACTTTCCCATCCGGTTCTTCCAACAACCAGTTGTTTTCGCAGCCTTGTCCTTTATGCCTTATATGGCTTATAGTTAAAAGACTGCACCCTAAGTGGGGTTTTCTTCGGTCCGAACACATCGTAAACCAAGACTTGCCATGGATGGCCAGGGTAGGTTCATCCATCCCGAGCACCCACAGCTCAACCGTGTACCTCGGCGCCTTGATCATACGCTGCATTCCTTAGGAGAAACTCTCGGACGCCCAACCAGGGTATAACCTTATATAATTGGGAATCCAAGTTATCTCTCCCGGATGGATTTTCTATAATCCCAAATCTCCATGACTAGGTTCCCAATGGTATAGCCTTTCCCATATCCATGCAAAGAGATACCCCCCTTATGACGCACTTTAAGGACATTGCCTCTTACGGAATAGAATCCACGAACTAAGGTGTACGCCATAAAAGTTCGTCCCGTTCTTATATATTTTTAGGCGATTTGCTCCCGTCTTATGCTTTTGCATTAAATTTTTTAATTATCTCGCAAATTATTGCGGAAAATAACTTTTATATGCAGCCAACTTTGTAATCCATTCATTCTAGTCTTTCAAACCTTTATTGAAAATATTTTCTTAGATATTGTCTATTCCATGGTCTGCCAAGTCTTTGACCCATGTCTCTTCCTTCTGGATCCATTAATCTATATGCTCCAGTTCCAACTATTTCTTTGATTATATATGGCCCATCCCATTTTTTCGCTAATTTTCCTCCATTTTCCCGCTGATATTCTGGTGTTTCTCGCAGAACTAAATCTCCAATTTGGAATTCACGCTTCTTTACTCGTTTATTATATTCACGAGCTAACCTGCGATGGTAGTTTTCCATATGTTGTAGTGCCTTTTCTCTCTTCTCTTCTACCTCATCAAGTTTGTCTAGAATCATACTAGCACTAAGATTCTTTTCCCAAGCTTCCCTTTTTGTTGTAGGAATAGCAACTTCTGTTGGTAATACTTCCTCAACCCCATATGTTAAACAAAAAGGTGATACCCCAGTTGCTTCTCTTCGTGTTGTATTATAAGCCCAAACTGCATTATGGACTTGTTGACACCACGTTCTATGATGCCCTTCTAACTTCTTTTTGAGAATATCTGCAATTGTTTTATTAGTTGCTTCAGCTTGACCATTGGCCTGTGGATATAAAGGAGTTGATTTTCCACACTTTATCTTGAATGCATTAAGTAACATCTCTATATTTTGTCCTTCAAATTGTTTTCCATTATCTGACACCAATTAATTATTTGGAATTCGAATCTGCAAATGATATTTTCAAATATAAATGTGAAAATGTCCTTATCACGAATATCTTTATCGCCTTAACTTCCGCCCATTTTGTGAAGTAATCATTGCGACAATTAAGTATCTCTTTTGCCCTGTTCTCGTGGTACAAATGGTCCCACAATATCTAAACCCTACTTTCCAAATGGCCAAACATTTTTTGAAGATGTTAATGTTTCACCTGGTGCATGTATTCTTTTTGGGAATCTTTGACATTTCTCGCAACTTCTTGATAAATTCTTTGCATCTTCATGCATATATGGCCAATAATAACCTTGCATTTTAGTTCTGTATGCTAAAGATCTGCTAGCATTTTGTGATTACCAAGCATCCCCACTATGTAACATTTTTAATATTTGCTTTCCATCTTCTTGTGTCAAACATCTGAGGGAAGGCCCATTTAAATATTTTCGATATAATACCCCATCTCTTAACTCATAATTTTTTGCTCTACTTTTTAATTTATGTGCTTCCAATCTGTTCCTTGGTATCTCCCCCCTTGCTAGATATCGTGAATTTACGCACGCCAATCTGCGATAATTAAACTTGATTCTTCGCCATTATTTTCTACTACCATTGCTTGACTTCCTCTTCTTCTTCTTTATTAATTGACGGTGCTATGAGTGTTTGTATTTTTATATTTCTTATGATCGGATCTACCATCATACTTGATATAAACGCAAAAGCATCTGCAAGCCTATTATCTCTTCTTGAAATATGCCTCCATTTGAGTTTTGGAATTTTCGCAGATAATTCTTCAACAAGTTTCTTATATTTTTTCAAAGATATATCATTAGTTGCATATTCCCCTTCAATTTGGCGAATAATCAATTGTGAATCACTTGTAACTCTTGCATTCTCCACCTTCATTTCTATCGCAAATCTTAAAGCATGTACTACTGACCTCGTATTCTGTCTCATTATTGGTAGATTCGAATTCAGTCGAAATGCAAATGCCATTTCGCACCTTCTGGCGAAATAAAAACGACTCCCACTCCATTTCCTTCTCCATTGGATGATCCATCTACTAATATTTCCCACCTATTTGGTTCTGTTAAAAGATCTCTAGGATCCCCATATTCTTATTCTATATCTATCATGTCTTCTACAGCTTCATCATCCTCCAAAGGAAATTCTGCGAGAAAATCTGCGACAATTTGAGATTTTGGCGAAGATAAAATTGCATATTGGATCTCAAAATGCCCCACTTGTGCATTCCATCTTTCGACTCTGCCTGATCTTTTTGAATTTTTCATTACTAACTCGATTGGTATCTTTGTTAGTACTTTAATTTTATGCTCTTGGAAATATATGCGAAGTTTAGAAGCTGCATAAACTAATGCCAAAATTAGCTTTTCAATCTTCGAATAATTTTTCTCCGCAGCTTTGAATATTTTGCTGATGTAGTAAATGGGTTTTTCAACTCCTGCGTCATTTCGCAAAAATCTTTGCGCTTAAAGCATGTGGAGTTGTCGCAAGATATATTAGCAATTCTTCTCCTGGTTTAGCCTTCTGTAGTATGGATATATTCATCAAATATTCCTTAATTCCTTGAAAAGCTTTCTCACACTTGTATGTCCATTTAAATTTTGTTCCCTTCTTTAGTGTGTTAAAGAAATGCTTGCATTTATCTGATGACCGCGAAATAAATCTTCCTAGTGAGGCTAAAAGTCCATTCAATTTTTGCACATCTTTTCTTGTTCTTTGGAGTTGGCATATCTCGAACTGCTTGCACCTTTTCAGGGTCAACTTGTATTCCTTCTTTTGATACAATATATCCCAAGAATTTCCCAGATGATACTCCGAAAGTACATTTCTCAGGATTTACTTTGATATTAAAAAGTCGCATCTGATCAAAAATTTCCCTTAGGTCCTGCACATGATTTTTAGCTTCTTTGCTTTTTACCAGCATGTCATCCACATATACCTCTAAAGTTTTATGTATCCATTTTGCGAACACTTTTTCCACCATTCTTTGGTATGTTGCTCCTGCATTTCGTAACCCAAAAGGAATCTTTGTGTAGCAATATAGTCCTCTGGGAGCAAATAATGCAGTGTGTTCTTGATCTTCTTCTGCCAGCGGGATTTGATTATAGCCCTTGTATCTATCTAACGAAGATATTCGATCATTTCCTGCGGCAGATTCCACCATCTTCGGGATATCTGGTAAGGGAAAACTATCTTTGGGACATGCTTTATTTAAATTAGTAAAATCGATGCAAATTCTTATCCCCTTGTTTTTCTTGGGAACTACTACCATATTGGCGATCCATTCTGGATATTTCGCTTGCCTTATAATTCATGCATCAAGCATCTTTTGCAATTCTTCTTCTATCTTGGCATGATAAGTAGTTGCAATCTTTCTTATTCTTTGCTTGATTGGTCTCATATTTTTGTTAATCTCCAATCTATGGCACGCAATAGATGGATCTATTCCAGGTATCTCATCCATATTCCATGCAAAAATATCTCTGTATTCTCGCAGAAGATTTACAATTTGCTCTTCTTCATCCACGTCCATCTTAGTTCCAATTTTCAGCATCTTTGGGTCTTCTTCACTTCCAACATTTACTTCTTTTGTTGGTTCTGCTGCAGTATAACTAGCTTCACGTTCTCCCATTGGTGTTGGTGCCTTTATTATCTTCGCTGGTTCATCATTTTCTTGCGATACATCGCCAAATATTCCTTTTCCTTCTTCTGATTTTATCATGTAAATCTTGAATTCTTCTTTTTTCTTTTCTTCTCTCCTCACTTTTCTACGTTGTTTTCGCAACTGAATTTCATTTTCACAATTCCTTACTTCATTTTGGAAACATAATGCTGCATAATCTGCATCTCCTCTAATTTCGCCATTTTCACTAGGCATGGGGAACTTTAAACACTGATGTAGAGTTGATGATACAGCCTTGATTGCGTGTATCCATGGTCTTCCCAATAACATGTTATAAGGTGATTTCACATCCACCACGCACAAAGTGACCTGCGTCTCTATTTTCCCTGCGGAATTCGCACTACAATTTCACCTTTAGGTTTTGTTAGAGATTTTCCAAATCCATGAATATGATATGTTGGACTAAGCATTTCTTCATCTTTGTATCCCATTTTCTTGAATGTGTGGTAAAACATTATATCCACAGAACTTCCTGCGTCCACCAGAGTCCTATTCACAACCCATTCTTATGTAGATCTTATTGATTTCTTTTTTCTTGTTGGTACAACAGACACTGTGATCACCAATGGAGATGTATGACTTAAATTCTCTTTCGGAATTTCTGCTGCCGTGAATGTGATCTTCTGCTTTTCCCAATCTTTTAACGGTGATGCCTCATCTACTGTCATAATTTTCTTTCCTTCAAAATCTCGCTTGTGTATCCTTCGTTTAATATCTTCATGGAACTTATCTATCATCATCTTTGTTATTACATCATGTTCCAATTTCTTTTGATTATCTTTGACTTCAATCATCTTTTCTTCCATCCAATTTCTTAATATTCTTCTAATTCTTGAATAATTTCTTTCTTTTACCTAACTTTTACTATGATCTTCAACTCTTCAATCCCTATTTCTGGGCGCCAAAATGTAGTTGCAGGAATTCCCACAATACACCCTATTCAAGAATTTATCAATATTTATGACATAATTTGAAGATTAAAGACATTTTTTATTAATTTGATCTTAAGGAATTACAGAAATCAAGAACACAGAACACTTGATAAAAGATTTTCTCTCTCCTAAAAACTTTCCTAGCACTCAAAAATTCATCTCTCTCTCTTGAACCATACATCTCCTTTATATATGTATTTACATAGTGGATTACAGCTCATTTACAGCTAAGATCCCCTTCAATTTCGGATCTGAGTAACTGCGATAAATCGCAGTTAGCACCGCCTTTATCTTTCGCAGGTTTTATTGATATATCGCAGACATGTCACACTTTCTTCGTGTTTCTGTTGTTTTCAATCATTACGTCACTGTTTAAGTCGTCTTTGGATGTCTCGCAGGATATCATTGATGTATCGCAGAACAGTCGTTTATTACCGATGTATCACAGTACTGTTGTTTATTTCGTAGGAATATTGTTGTGACAATATTCTGATCCTACATACGTCATATAGTTGTTATTCACAAACTAGTTTTCATCAGAGCAATTTCCAAAGTGATTGAAACATAACATGACTTTCGTCACTAGGTAAAGATGAACTTGGCTAAAGCGAAAGTTTACCAACATAATTTGTGCGCCCCAATTATTTTGCAATCCTCACCGTATTTACAAGGGCTTCTTGGTGAGGATGCACTTTCAACAAAATTAGGTTGTGTTGAGGTGAACAAAATCTAGCTCACCACAAGTATTCGAAACAAAATCATGCATGGACTCTAGGAATTTAACAACTCCCTTGAAACTTTCAATAACTGTTACATACCTTTTTAAGTTGTTATCCCTTGTCAAACTCTTGTCTGAGAGATCCTTCTTAATAGTACTTGTTGCTTTATTTATCTTCTTTGGTACCTATTTCTGAGTAAATTTTGGAGCAACGTATTTCTTTTTCTCCCCAATGTAGTTATGAAACTTCTTTAGGGGAATACTAGAAGAATTTATATTATGAGACTCAGTTTTTCTCTAGTTTGGAACATCAGATCTTGCCTTCTTAACAAAATCAGAACTGAATTTATCTCTTTTAAGAAATCTGCAATTCCTTTGCAAGTGACCTGGTTTTCCACAATAAAAACAACGTTTAGTTGAATGGAAAAAGTTATGTTTAGTGTTACCTGAATGTGTATGTTCTTGCTTTGGATCTTGACATGATTTCTTCTTTTCGTTATCATTAGTTGATTGAGATACTATATTTTTGTCAACCATGGAAGGTTTTGATTGAGAAGAATCTTTAGCTTTGACAAATTTTACCTCTTTGCAAATACTAGGAGCGTCTATTCCTTCATAGCCCAATCCTCGTGTATCACGATGAATTCTACATGCTCCCAATATTGAGGTTAATTTATCTGAGCTGCTATTTCTAGACAAACTCTCTTTTAAGCTCGAGTTTTCTTCTTCAAAACTTTTGACCTTCTCAAGCGCAATAACTAGATCATTCTTGGATGATTCACATTGAACTTTGAGATCTTCTCGTTCCGTATCAAATAACAAGTTCTTCTCTATGTTTTCCAAGTTATCTAGTTTTGCTTGAAGAATAATTTCCCGATCACGACCTTCGGTAATTTCTTCTTTAAGCTTTCGTATTTTGTTGAGATAATCTCGTACACCACTAGAATCAAGTTGGTCTTACAAGTCTTTATTCCGAATAAAAAGTCTATCATATTTAAATTTCTCAATTGAAATGGAGCTTTTAGCTTCCAAGAGTTTCTGATGACATTCTTTAAGAAGATTATTAGCAATTGGATCATCATGGAACACTTCTTTGTCAGAATCAGTATCTGAAAGAATTTTTACAGAAGCTAATGCAACCTCGCCTGCCAACTCTTGGGGATTATATAATTCAGGTCCATCATCAAGAGTGGTTGCTGCTGCATATGCTGATTGTCTACGGCTCCATCTAGGACATACTGAAGACAAGTTCCCGAAACCACGACAGTTATATCATTGTACATCATCATTAGGAGATGTTGCACCTTTAGAAAAACTCTTTTTCCTGTCTCCTAAGAGTTTTCTAAATTGTCGTGGAGTGTCATCCTTAGTATCTGGCGAACCAGATTTATCCTTAGGGGATTTAGAATTGTTTGCAGCTTTAAGAGAAATCACCTCTTTTTTAGATGCGTGTTCATTATCAAAGATCTTTAACTTTCCAACAAGAGTATTTCTGGAGAGTGTATAAAGAACGTTTGCTTCTTCAATGGCATGTTTTTTAGAATCGTATCTTGACGGTAGAGACCTGAGAATTTTGCACACAATAACTTTCTCTAGAATAGTTCTTCCCAATGAAAATGAGGCGTTAACTATTTGAGAAAGTCTTTGGTTAAACTCATCAAAGGTTTCATCATCAGACATGCGAAGGTTTTCCCAGTCAGATGCTAGGTTTTGAAGCCTTGCTTCTTTCTCTGCGGCATTCCCTTCAAATACAGTTTCTAAGATATCCTAAGCATCTTTAGACTTATTACACGTAGTAATGTGGTGCTGAAGATCTGGGGTAATGGCATGGATGATAGCATTTAATCCTTCAGAATTTTGCTTTGCAGTAAGAATCTCAAGATTATTATAATCACCAATATCCTTTTCAACATTTACACCATCTACTGTGACTGATAGAGGATCATATCCATTAACAATACGAACCCATGATTTAAAATCTCGCGCTTGTATAAACGAACGCATAGAAATTTTCCACCATAAATAGTTCGTGCCATCGAAGACTGGCGGTACGTTTATAGAGATAGCACTTATTTCCATAACAATCAGATTGCTTCAAACACAGACTTATAAGGTCTTAGCGTGTTTTCCTGCTATGATACCAATTGAAAAAGCGGGGGTCTAACAACCACACCCAATATTTCGTATGGCAATCTATATGGAACAAACTTCAATATAATCTCAAGAATAAAAACTCAATTGAGAAATAATATTAAAGAGATTTATCTCCTTCTCAACACAATCAATAGTTAAACATAAGCAAGTCCGTAAACCTGATTTTAGTGTGAGGTTTCTTGAAACAAGCTTTTGTGTTAATCACAACCTATTCAATATCCACCGTGTATAAACCTCTTTAAGCAACAATCACTATAGGAATATTTTAACACGGTGTCCACTTGAAATCCAGACTGGTCTAACAATGTGAAAATAACATAAACAATTGTTCAAGATCAATCAAGTCTTATCCAACAACCAAGGTCAGATTTAACAACTATGATTGATTAACGTATAACATGTATTATTTTAATTATATAAATAAAATATAATGCGGAAAAGAAATAACACAGACGCCAGAAATTTTGTTAACGAGGAAACCGCAAATGCAGAAAAACCCCGGGACCTAATCCAGAATAAGCACACACTGATTATAAGTTGTTACACCAATTTCCTACTACCTACGCGGACTAGATATAATAACTCCTTCAGCACAAATAGAACGCCTAGCACAAAACCGATTATCTTTAGGAATTCTTCTCGTTAATCTTCTAGCAGAACCCAATGCTCTCTTTAGAATATACAACAATACGATTGATACGATTCTATATTTTGTTTGCACAAAACACGGGTTTGATTTACCTTTAGATGTGAATCAAGGTTTTGGAAATCTTGTGTTTATTTTGATAAAAACAATTACTAGGTAAAAGTAATATCAAAACAAACTTGTAGATTAGGGATTATTATACTCTTCAAAAATAGGAAGAGAAACCTAATAACTCTACAACAAAAACAACTAGAATAAATCTAGAGATATCTTGTTTAAAACTTCTCAAGGATTTTTACGAGATGCCTCAGTAGAAGTTTTTCTTTCTAGTCTCTGATTTCGACTAACAAGTGTTGGTATACGATCGGAAACTGAAATCTATCAAAACCTAGGGTTTATGATCAACAACTCTTGAATGGTTTTATATCAGAAGTGAAAACCTTAGAATAGAAAATAGGTGAAAAACCTAGATTACAAGTTGTATAATCAATCACGAAGATTTAATCCAACTTGGCTTTGTGATCCCCAATACAAAGACTTTTATCTCACTCTTGTTCACGAAGAACAGAAGACGTGGAAAACAACTCCAGAGCTTACGCCAATTTTCCAAAGGGGATGAAAAACTTGTAAACTCACGAACTCAATATTTATAGTGAAACATAGCTTGAAAACTAAGCAAAGCTATTTTCCTTTTTCAAGACTCTCCTAAGTTTGGGAGTCTTTCCTAAGTTACAACTCTTGCCAAAATAATTAAATAATTAATTAATTAATTAGCAAATATTGTATTTATGTGCATAAATCACATTTGAACTTAGGAAGGAATCACAAACACTTTAATATGGTAATCAAAGATGATTGGAGCAATAACTAACTTACCTAGATAAGGAAACATCACCAACTTGACCAAAAATCCCTTTTAGTCACGTATTGGGCCTAAGTTCGCGGACCTACAAACAGCCCATGAATTGTTTCCTACTAATGAACTTAAATCACTCATAACTTCATCGTTATAACTCGGAATTGAGTGATTCTAGGCTCATTGGATTAGCAAGATCATTCACTATAACATGAGATCCTTTATAGGGATAAAGATTATTGTCACCAAGGTCATGAATCAAATTACCTCAAGTATATATTCATAAATGTACATTTACCATTATTGGAAATGTTCCATAGAGTGAGCATTTATCTCGATAGATTAGAAAGGTAGAATTGAACAAGAATACAAATGAAATCAATCACAAACCTTTGTTGATAAATTAATTGTTGATGTCTTCTTGTAGTCTTCAATCTTCATCCTTTAAGTATGGCTTCGATTTAACTTCTCAGACCTATTCTAGTCCGAAACTATATTTAGTATGCTAAATCAAGAATGAATTTTGGAAATTAAAATTCACAACTAACTTGACATACCAACGCTAGTGGGTTCAACCGAGCTATGCTCTAACAGTACCGACACTACATTCAAAATTGTATCAATGCCGAAATTCAAATTTTTTTTTATTCCTGAAAGAATACAGATTTCCGGCATGGTTGTTACAATTTCGACCATGCCGGTTTTGAAAAAAAAAACATAATGTTTCTTATAGATTAACCAATATATTATGTTCTAAGCCAAAAAAAAAAATGAAATCAACATCTCAAAAATTTAGCAAGACACATAAAATAACATAAGCAAAGACTAGATTGCTTAACAAGCCATCTGTAAAGTTAAGATGTTCCAAACCAAAAACAAATGAAACAAAGATTTCAAAGTTTAGCAAGACACACATAAACATAAACCGACAGTAGATTGTTCAAAGACATATCTAGTACTATAAAAGAAACATTAACAAACATCTTAGATCACTCGGTCCTTGGCTTCTTGTGAACCCTCTTTTTCTTTGGAGTCCACAAGTCCTTTGCATTTGGATCTTCAATTTTGTCTATCTTCTCATCAACTATCTTCATTTCTTCCAGGGTCAGCACCTCTTCTTTATTGATCTTGCATTTAAACCAGTTTCCCAATTTTCCTAGCCGCGAACGCTGTTGTTATATATTTCCATTAATACGTTATGTTTTATAAGTTTATGGGTATACATTCAAACGATAGGATGTGAACCAGAATTATGTACCAACAAAAGGAGAGTCTTTTGAAGTATGGGTACAATAGGTTTTCCAAGAGTTTCTGCTTGTGGAGGCACTATTTCGTTAGCCGGGCGTACAATGTAAGGACGTGAGTACCTCCAATGACCTTTGAGGAAGCTTTGTTCCGACTCATAACCATTTTCCTCATATTCCCAACCATCCCTGTCCAGTTATTGTTCTTCCCTTTCATTCCAATGTGCAACTACAAGAGTTGGTTTGTAAACTACCATCGCATGTTGCTCACCTGATACGCATTCCAATGTGCAACTACAAGAGTTGGTTTGTAAACTACCATCGCATGTTGCTCACCTGATACGCATTGAGGTAAGATATGAGAGAATTTGGCATCAGATTCACCCTTAAGTGTTTTCTGTTTGTACCCAAGTTGGCGCATCACACGGAAATGGTTATGCATAACAAATCCTTTAGGATGAAACAATGGTCCTTTGTAAAACGCTACATTGTCATGCCTTGGAAAGTGAAATCCTCTTTCGTTTTTATGTGGGTTAAACACAACATCTTGGACAACGATTGAGTCCAAAGCCTCCCTCAAGGTGAGTAACCGAGTTCTGTTATTGGGCTTCAGTTTATTGTCGAAAACGTATTTCTTGGCTATAGGAGTCCGTGGATCCAAACAATACGTGAACGACTCCAAATATTTGTACTCATTGAACAATGTTGGGAAGTGTTCATAAGCCCACACCTACGCAAGTGAAAGATCGTTCCAATGAAATCTATGTATAAGAAAAGAACTAATTGGAAAACAAAATAACTAGCTCACATTACCCGTAATACAGTGAAATTCCCATTAAATAGACGGCAAGTCGCCTTAGAAGATCTACGCATCTCTGCCAATAAATATGCCAAGAAAGCAGTGCCCCATGAGTACTCATGAACCTCCTCTAAGGGATCCAAGTATTATAAGTTGTTCATATGCACCAAGTTACCATTAGAGTCAGGGAATATTGTGATGCCCAAGAGGAACAACAGATAAGCAACGCTAGTTTGCTAAATTTGTTCGGCATTCAATTCCTTGCCCATCGTATTCCCAAATAACTGTTTGATCTTAACGACTTTAATAGTTTTTGTCATGGTATTCTTTTTCACGTACATATTTTCTTTTGCCATTCCTCATCCCAACCAAACAACTTTTTAGTCAGATCATATATCTTGGACCATTCTAGGCTCTTACCGTCGTCATCTTTGTTAACGTTTTCCTCGGATCTCTAGACCCAATATTTTTTGGACATCTTCAAGGATAATGGTCATCTCGCCAAAAGGAAAATGCATGGTATCATTCGAAGCATAAAACCTCTCCAAGAAGAAATTTTCCATCACTTGATCAGTGGCCACATAGTATTATACCGCGGGATACAACCCCGATGCTCTTACTGCCGCTTGAACCTCCAGACACTCCCCGTCCAAATCCCATGTATCCATTTGTTGATGGAGGCAAACACGCAAGGCTTTCTTGTGGTCCTATAAAAACACACCAAACAAACTTCAATTCACCTGATCATATATAAACAATATAATAACAAGATGCAAACGTCTTACATAAGTTGAATAGATCCAACGATCCCAAGGGTCCTTGTAGTCAAATAAAAGGTTGGGATCTCTCGGCTGACCCCAGTGTTTGCCATCACTGCGTTCTGGAATCATGTCATATATTTTTGGGAGGTGCTTTGGTGGATTCTTTTCATCTTTGTCATCGTCTTCAACTCCAGGTTGTCCTAAGACATGTGAGGATAATCTACCTGCTGCATCAGGAGGTACATAATTCTCCCACTGAGCAGCATCATCACTGCTTGCGTCTCCCTCCTCCGGGGGATTGTCCCAGATCGTGAGCTTACGACGTTCCAGATCATATCTACTACGTCGAGAGATCGAGAAGACTTAAGTTTTTCTTCATCAACAACTTTTCCCTTTCCTTTCTTCATTTTTGGAGCTTTTGACCTACTAACAAAATGAGTTTTAAAAAAAATAAGGAAACAAATTTCCGGCATGGTAAATGAACATAACGAGTTCACCGGCACTAATCCCAGCATTGTATACTAAATGAGTTTTACATCGGTTTATAAGTTCCGGCATGTAATGTAAATGAAATACAATGCCTGTATCAAGAGAATTGTCTACAGAGATTTAAAAAATAAGGAAACAAATACCGACATGGTCGATGAATATAACGAGTATGCCGGAATTTATCCCGACATTGTATACTAAATGAGTTCCATGCCATTTTACCAGTTCCGGCATCGTATGTAAATGAAATCCCACCCCTTTATTAAGAGAATTTTCTACAGATATTTAACAAAATAGGGTAAACAATACCGGCATGGCTAGTGAACATTACGATTTTTCAAGGTTTTTCTAATAACTTGCATGTAATAAAAGAGGGATATAAACTAAATTGGAATTTTAATTCACTCAATATTGGAAGTTCAATTCACTCTATTCAATTTCAATTTCACTATAATTTCACTATAATAATCATGCAAGTTTCAATTTGTGTAAACCCTATTTTTTATATTCTAGAAATAAACATGACCTAAGAACGGAGCTAAATACCCAAAATAAACATAGACATCAGCCTTTTCTTACGTTATCTCATCATCTCTTGCCCGGTTATTTCCTCATCATCACTTATATCTTGTTCAATAGATGCTTCTAATTTCGATTTACCACGAGGATTAGGTTTTGCTTTTTCAGGAGGTTTGCGAGGACCCATTCTTCTTGGGGTTTGAAGAATTGAATGAGTTTGGTTTGGAAGATGAAACCAAATAATGGAGTTTAGGGGTTTTACAAGTTCTCTTGGAATTGCTAAGTGAAAACAAAAAAATAGAAAGATGGAACCGTTTCCATTTTATGTAGTAATGGAGTTTGTAACCGTCAAATAAAGAACCAAATAAATGGAATGGGGAAGTTTGTGGCGGTTACAATGGGGGATAATTGGTGCGACACTTACAATGGAGAAGAATAAGGAGTTAGAGTTAGTTGTTTCTTTTTTTAATTATAAAAAGTAACAAGCCTCAGGATTCCGGCACCACATACATGCTACATTTAACTCCGGAACACTGTCTTTCTACATTTAACGTCGGAACACTATCTTGACACTCAATTATGACGGTATTGTATTATGTTAACGAGCCACCACAAGGTTTTAAGAAAACAAACCGACCCAAAATGGCCTTCATATTAATAGTAAGGAAATAAACAAAAAAAATTAAACACATAAACAACGTAACACATAAAATAAAACATCTCAAGCCAATTGAAACTAACATTAGTTCCCTGAAAGAGATTCAAGAAACAAAGAAGCTTCAAAATGCCTAAAAGGATCTTTGAACCACTTGAAATATGCTTCTTGAGCTTCATACCTATTCCCTATATATCTTGCAAGAAACTTGTTGTATTTGCGACATAGTTTGATAAGTCTTGTTGTTCGATTGTGTACAACAAGATTACTGCATTCTATTATGCGTTTCTTACAGTCCAACAAGTTATTCATGGAAGAACCAGTCCTAACTAGGCCCCAAACAAGATCCGAAGGGCGGTGATATTCCGGCAAATCCGATACTATGTAGTAGTTTTTAATCCACTGGGTTTCTTCCTCAACATCCACTTCTATCTTAGCTTGTTTTTGACGTTTATCCGCTTCCTCAACATTCGCTTCAATCTTAGCTAGTTTTTGAAGATAATGTTCAAGCCTTGCTTCCTCTTTTTCTTCTCTTTTCCTCTTAATTATCTCTTCTTCCATTGCGGCAATTGACTTGGTGGTTTCTTCCTTCCTTCTTAGTTTTTCTAGTATTTTGGCAACTGAGTTGGTGGTGGTTGATGATTGATTTCCTATCGCAGTGCACAATATGTTCCTCATACGTTTTTCTTTTTCGAGGGAATTGATGAACTTGGTAGTTGGTGATTGATAATCCATCAGAGAGATGTCTTGGATCTAACGTTATTTTTTTAGGTATCAAGTGTATCCATTCATTTAAATAGATGAGGACATAACGTCTCTTTTCCACTTTATTCTTCCAGAATTGTCAGTAAATTATATACCACGCCGGCAAATCTCTTTATATAGAGAAAAACATCAACGGCTAGTATGTTTGAAAATCACCAAAACCGGCATTGAAATAATCGTAAAATAGAATGCCTGCATTAAGTTCTGGCACGGTTTATCATAAGATGACAATGTCGGTATAAATTAATTTCTTTACAGAGATTGGGCCAAATATGCAACCAAATCTGGCATGATTTTGAAAAAACTTTTAAATGTCGGTAGTCCGATCTGGCACTCAATCTATAATAACGACTAAGTCGGCATTTGTTAAATTCAAAAAAACGGCTAGTTTTTTGAAAAATAAGACCGTTGGGTATTCATTTCTATATAATACCCCCATTCCTTTGGAAAAATCTACACAAACCACACATCAAATAACAAAAATCATTCTCTCAAGATACCAAGCACGGTTCAAGCTTCAGAAGGGATGGGGGATTCATCATTTACCTCTATTTGCAAAGTAAGTAGATTTACTAACAATATAATGTTCAATACTATGACGCATAACTAATATAATTTTCTCTTACAGAGTCATCATTGCAAGTGTCAAATTTGCAAGTCACCTTCTCATCTAGCCATGGATTTTACTTTTATTTATTCAAAGTGTAGAAGCTGTGATGGCACACGCCGGTTTTGGATTGCAAAAACTGATGACGCTGAAAATGGAAGAATGTTTCTAAGGTGTTTGAATCACCCAAAGTGCGATGAGTTTCAATGGTTTGACAAAGCTGTTGAACTAACAAAGTCAAGAGGAAACCACAAGGGCCAATGCAAGCCTATTGATATATGTTATATGAAGCGAAAGGAATATGTTGAAAGAGAAGATGAACCAATTAAGATGGTCCTCGACACCGAGATTCCAGACGATATCTTCGAAGATATTCGCGAAAGATGTAGTTGCAGAATAACCTACAACTACACCCTCAATAGAATTAGTAAAAACTCAAGAAGTTCTTGATGATGAATAACAATTTTCTTATTAATGTTCTCAATTGATCACAAAGAAGTATCTAAATGGAATTAGAATAGTTACAACTTTCTCTATTCTCTTTCCTAAAATATTTTCTAACACTCACTAAAAGAACCTCTCGAATTTTACATTTGAACTCCTATTTATAGTAGAACTTATACAGCTGTATATGAGTTACGAAGCATCGCAACTCATACTCGCAAAATTACTCCATCCTCGCAAAACTTCATACTTCTCTGCGCTTCTTCTATCATCGTAACATTTTATAACTCTTTTCTTCCGATACTCGTGAATTATTATCTTGCGATATTCAGTACTTACATCTTGCCTCTTCTCATGTCAATTCTACGAAGAAGAAATGATCGTGAGAACATAACCGTTACTTAGTCTTTTGAAATTTTGACACGTCTTTTGTAACCGTTCTTTTTTAGTTATTCCCTTATATAACTCCTTTATATTCTCTTCCTTTTCTTATTCTTATTTCCGCGATTCTATCTTCTACTCATACTCTCCATCACTATTTTCTCTGTGATTTTTTCTTCTACTGTATCTTCATGAGTTCTCCAAGGTAATTTCCCTCTATCTCTGCGTATTTCATTTGTTCTCCTCTTTAATTTTTGTATAATTTGTTATCTAATTTTGGTTTATTTCAGCAAAATAACTTCTCAGATGAAATCTCAACTAAAGAATCCAAGCCTTAATCCACGAAGAAGAAAATCTGAGAATCAAAAGGTAGTTAAAATACTCTGTCTTCTTTCTTGAACAATATATTGTTGCCTCAGTTTTTAATCTACATTTTGATTCGCAGGTTGACGAAAAACCAAATCCAAGCAAGAGATCTCGAATAACTAAACCCACACCATTAATTACGATTGATGATTTCCTTCCTGAAGTTGATAAGGAATTTTCCTCTCCTCCTCGTGAAAATGCTTCTTCACATACTCCTGCCTCTACTCCATTACCTTCTTTTCAATCTCCTATCAATGTCAATTTATCAACTCTTCTTCAAGACCAACCCTCTCAAAATATTTCTTCAACTTCTTCTTTTGAAAAACAACCCTCGCAAAATATTTCTTCAACTTCTCCTTTAGAAAAACCTGTCTTGTCCCCAAATCCTTTGAATGCTATTTCTCCAGACAATTTGCAGCTTGCTCTTATTCCTTCAAATTCTTCTCCTCTTCCTCAAGAAATTCGAGATGGAATTTATTCAACTTTCCGAATGTTATCTCGAGGTTTTGACCAATCTTTGCGAAATCTACAAATGTTCGTTCGCAATATGAATTTTGCGAAGTTCTGAATAATTTCGTCAATCCAGATATTTCTTCTTCACGTCAATCCTTGGAAAAAGAGATTGAATTACTTCGCCATTCTTTGAAAGCTTCTCAAAGCGAGAATGCGAGGATCTTCGTAAAGAAAATCATCATCTTCAGAATAATTCTCTGGACTGTGCGATTCTTCGCAAAAGAAATGATGAACTGAAAGGTATGATTACTATCTTCATATTTTCTCTTTTATTTATTTATATTCTTCATATGCTTGAAACATCCATTAAAACCCATTCCCCTTTATAGAATCCATCCAGAAATGTAGAAGATTGGTACTTCACCATGAATCAGATGCAACAGAATATCGAACCAAGCATGAAAGCCTCTCAAACCAATTCTCCCATTTATCTAATCTTTACTCGTGTGCTCTTGACAACTCTAATGCTCTTTTTCAAGAGAATACCCAATTAATATATGATCGAAATTTTTTGAATGATGACATATCTCAACTTTTTTCTTCCTTAACCAAAGCTAATTTGAGAATAGAAACCTTATTAGAAGAGAACAAAACCTTATCAGAAGAGAAATGTTCGTTTTTGAATACAATGATTGTTTCTTCGCAAGAATTAAAGACTCTTCAGAATAAATGTTGCGATCAAGAAAATCTTCTTTCTTTGTTGAAAGGTGAACTTGAGGAATTAAAGAAGTCTTCAGATCTTTGAAAGAAATTCTTTTGTTGTTGAGAAGAATTCCCTTATTAATAAGAATATAGTCTTGTGTGCTAAGAAGAATCAACTTGAAGAAGATTACTCGTCATTAAAAAGTCTTAATGCCAAACTTGCGAAGGATAAAAATTTTCTCCTTTCTAAAGATCAAAAGCTTCAATCTCGACTTAAAGGATTAGTTGGTGATGGTTTTGATAATGCGATGAATCAGATGAAGAACTGTTGTCTATCTTTAACTCAATCTCTTACTTCGCAAAGAGAAGGTAGTCATTAAAATTTGACTGCTTCTGGTACATCTTTAAATTTCGTTATACTCGCAAATTTTATTCTTTGAACTTAGTTTTATTTGCAGAATCTGAGAACCACCTTCGTAATGCAAAAGCTGGATTAGAAGCCTCCTGTTCTGAGCTTCGCAAGAAGAATGCTTTGCTTTCTACTCTCTTAATCAACTCTCGTGATCGTGCTACTCGGAGATTCAATTATCTTTCTTATTCCAAGGATATTGAAGATACCAATCATCAAAAGGCTATACTTCGTGAAAGTCACCTGAAAGCTCAAGTCTTTGCGAATAACATTCTCTTATCAAGAGGCGTGCCTCCTGTAAATATTACTCCTCTGAAGATATCTGACGATGAAGTTGCTCGTGAGCCTGATAGTGATTTTGATTATGAGAGTGATGATGAAGATCTTGATGATGAGAAAGAATCTATTCCTCAAGGAGATGTCCCTGCTGCATATTCTTCCAAGGATGATATCTCGCAAAAGTCGAAGGCTGCTAATGACCCCTCGATCCTAAAGATCCAAAGCATGAGTGTTGATGAAGCATGATAATATTCCTTGTTCAATTTATCATTGTCTCTCCTTTCTTTCTTTCTTCTGAATTCCTTCCCTTAATTACCGTTGGTTTCCTTTTTTGTGAACAATTCTATTTTTTGAGAAGTACATTTGATATTTTATGAAGATGATCTATCCTTTCTTTTTGATATTTTGCAAAGATAATTTAACCTTTCTTTGACTAAATTTGCCCCATTTGATCATGTGAAGAGAAATAATATATAACTCACAGATAAAGCTTAGTATATCCTTTTCCCCCTATTATTTCTCTTTAAATGATTAAACATTGTTTGAAGTATGAAAATATCTGCCTCAGTTTATCTTACGAAGTTTCAACCTTTGTAGAAGTATTAGAAGTACCAAATCCATCAAATGAAGAGATATAAGAAGTATTAGAAGTATTCGATCTACCAAATGAATTATTAGAAATACACAATTCCCTTTTTCGTATTAGAAGTACTTGATCCACCAAATGAAGAGATATAAAAAGTATTAAAAGTATTCAATTCATCAAATGAAGAAATATAAGAAGTATTCGATCTTTGAATAATTATGTAACATATGACGAAATATAATGATTATTTAGCTTTCACCAAATGAAATATCCATTAAAGAAGTATAATAAATATGAGATATTCTTGAAGAATTATAAGAAGTATTCAATCTTTTTGTGAAATATTCAATATATGGAGAAGTATAAGAAGTATGTAATTCTCGTAAACTTTTACGAATATGAACTTATCTGTATTTGATTGTTACCAAAATCGCATCTTTTGTTAAGTCTTCATTAAAATTCTTCAATGATGTTGTTCTTTTTTGATAGGACTTCTCGTAAAATTCTTCAATGATATTGCCAGAGCTATCTTCTCTTCAAAATATCTTGATGTATATTCTTGTAAAATTTCGTCAATGATATTGATGCAATAAATTTCATTAATTTCTGTGGTCTTATCATGCCTTCCTAAGTAAAGGTCTTATTTTGCCACCTCTTTTGTATTAATTATTTGCGATAATATGACAAATCTGAACATTCTTGCGAACATACAATTTCGTGACATTATCGTCTTGCGATGAAATCGCAGGACGTTCTTACACTTTCATGCAAAAACCCATTGATCTCATCTTAACTTCTCTGTATAGTATTTTAGCCTCTTTAGGAATTGTTGCGACAATATGACAGGCCTAAATATTCTTGTGAACATAAAGCCCCATGACATTGCCGTCTTGCGATGAAATCGCAGGACGTCTCTACACTTTCATGTAATGACCCATTGATCTCATCTTAACTTTATTATGTTCTGCGAGTTCTTTATTCTTTTCTTTCTTTCTTTCTCTTCTTTTTTTTTTAGAAGGCTCGCAGAACTTCATTTGTTGCACAAATATGACAAGCCTTTATGTTTTCGCAAACAAGAAGCCTCGTGACATTTGCGTCTTATAGCACTTATCAGCTCCCTAATGGAGGGTGCTGCACTTTATCTTCCCCCTGATTTCCCCTTCAAGGAAGCGTACATCAACCATACAAGGTTAGCTCTTCCCATTCGGTTCTGCCAACAACCAGCTTTTGATCGCAACCTCTTATCCTTTTTTCCTATAGGGCTTATAGTTACGAGGTTGCACCCTATGGGGTATATTTGGGCCAAGTGCATCATTTGCCAAGACTTGTCAAAAATGGCAGATGTGGTTCAACCTCACCCGGCACTCTTGACTCAACCGTGTACCTCGGCGCCTTGATCGTTTTCTGCACTTCTTGGGAAAGACAGTATGCCTTAGTCGCCCAGCCTAAATCTTCTTACACCGCATTTTATATTGCGTAATGTCGTTAGATTAGGTGAGAATCCAAGGTGTCTAACCCGGATAGGTACCCCATTATTGGGTTGTACCTCAAAATTTTTACCATGTACTAAGGGCCCTTGGTGGTGTTCCGGTTACCCTTAGCCACGTTATAGGTACCCCCTTAAATGACGTACTTTAGGACTTTGCCTCTTACGAATTATAGCTTCGCGAACTAGGGTGTACGCCACAAAGGTTTTCCTGTATAAAATTTTATGCGGCTCTCTTTCTTTTTTGGAGGCTGATCACAGATTGCGGTCTTTTATTCGCAAATTAATGAAATTTTAATCGGAATATAAATTTTGAAAATTCGTAACTTTTTCCAATTTCCTGCGAGCAAACAATATTCGTAAAAAATTTCATGAGTTTTATGGGTAATACCTTTTCAAATATAGTCTGTTCCAAGGTCTACCGAGCCTCAAACCCATGTCTCTCCCTTCTGGATCCATCAGCCGATAAGCTCCACTTCCTACAACTTCTTTAATAACATATGGTCCATCCCATTTTGGTGCTAATTTCCCTCCATTTTCTTTTTGATATCGAGGTGTTTCTCGCATGACCAAATCACCTGGTTTATATTCACGCTCAATGACTCTCTTGTTGTATTCTCGAGCTAATCGTTCCTGATAAATCCTCATATGGTGCAACACCTTTTCTCTTTTTTCTTCCAAATCATCCAATTCTCGTAATATTACTCCCGCACTTAAATTTCTTTCCCAAGCTTCTTTCTTTGTTGTTGGAATTACAACCTCGTGGGTATCTGCTTCTACTCCATATGTTAGACAATAAGGAGACATTCCAGTTGCTTCTCTTCTAGTTGTATTGTATGCCCAGACTGCGCTAGGTACTTGCTCGCACCACCCTTTGAGATGTCCTTCTAATTTCTTTTTGATTGTATCTGCGATTGTTTTATTTTTTTGCTTCAGCTTGTCCATTAGCTTGTGGATATAACGGGGTTGACTTCCCACATTTTATTCTAAAAGCACTGAGTAACATCTCTATATTCTTCCCCTCAAATTGTTTTCCATTATCAGATACTAGTTGTCTTTGGAACCCCGTACACTGCAAATGAGGTTCTCAAATATAAACGTAAAAACATCTTTATCACGAATATCTTTGATCGCTTTTATCTGCGAGCTTCGTGAAATAATATGTTGCAACTATCAAGTATCGCCTTTGTCCAGATCCAGGTATAAATGGTCCAACAATATCCAACCCCCATTTACCAAAAGGCCAGCAGCTTGTTGAAGAAGTTAATGTAGCCCCTGGTGCATGAATTCTTTTACCATGTCATTGGAATTCCTTGCATCTTCGTACGAACAATTTTGCGTCTGTATGCATATAAGGCCAGTAATATCCTTGTATCTTTTCTCTATATGCTAGAGATCTTCCCCCACTATGATTGCCAGCTTCTCCTCCATGTAACATCTTCAATATATTTTCTCCTTCTTCGCGAGTTAAGCACCTGAGAGGTGGTCCACTAAAAGATTTTCTGTATAAAATTCCTTCTCGCAACTCATAGTTTGTTGCACGACTCTTTAATTTATGTGCTTCTAGTCTGTTCCTGGATGTTTCTCCTATTGCGAGGTATTCATGAATTTCTTTTCTCCAATCTGCGATGTTGTTTGATAACTCTCTTTCTACTTCCATCGCAACAGCTTCTTCAATTTATTTCTCTTTGTCCACTGATGGGTTTTGAATTATTTGTATTTGGATATTTCTTGTATTTGGATTTGTCATCATGCTTGGAATAAATGAAAAAGCATCTGCGAGACGGTTATATTTTCTTGATATATGTCTCCATTTTAACTTTGGTATCTTCGCAGATAATTCCTCAACGAGTTTCTTGTATTTCTTCAAAGAAGATTCATTTGTGGTATATTCCCCTTTAATTTGACAAATCACTAATTGTGAATCACTTGTTATCCTTATACTTTCAAGCTTCTTTTCTATTGCGATCTTTAATGCATGCACTACAGACTTCGTACTGTTTCGTTGTTCGTGGATGCAAATTCTAGTCTGAATGAGAATGCTGTCCTATCTCCTTCTGGTGAAATAAACACGACTCCAATTCCATTTCCCTCACTATTGGATGATCCATCCACCATAATTTCCCATCTATCAGGCTCTATTAACAAGTCTTTTGGATTTCCAAATTCTTCTTCAACATCCATCATTTCCTCTACTGCTTCATCTTCTTCCAAAGGAAATTCTGCCAAAAAATCTGCGACAACTTGTGATTTTTGCGATGATAACACTTCGTATTTTATCTTGTAATGGTTTACTTGTGCATTCCACCTTTCTATTCTTCCTGAACTTTTTGTGTTCTTCATGACTGATTCAATTGGGACTTTGGTTACCACTTTTATTACATGTGCTTGAAAGTATATTCGCAACTTGAATGATGCATAAACCAAGGCTAAGATTAACTTCTCCATTTTAGAATAGTTCTTTTCTACTGCATTAAAGGTTTTACTAATGTAGTAAATGGGCCTTTCTACTCTCGTCTGCTGCAAATAACTGCACTTAGAGCATATGGAGTTGTTGCGAGGTATACCAATAATTCTTCGTTTTTCTATGGTTTCTGTAGTATAGATGTATTTGCGAGGTATTCTTTGATTCCCTGAAAAGCTTTTTCACATTCATCAGTCCATCTGAATTTTGCTCCCTTCTTAAGTATGTTGAAAAAATGCTTGCACTTATCTGACATTCGCGAAATAAATCTCCCAAGTGAAGCCAAGAGTCCATTTAGTTTTTGTACTTCTTTTACCGTTGCAGGTGTTGGCATGTTACGAACTGCTTGGACATTTTCTGGATCAACTTGTATTCCCTCCTTCGATACTATGTATCCCAAGAACTTTCCAGATGAAACCCCAATTATACATTTCTCAGGATTTAATTTGATGTTGAACTTTCTCATTTGCTCAAATATTTCCTTCAAATCTTGCACATGGTCTTTAGCTTCCTTGCTTTTTATCAACATATCATCTACATATACCTCCAAAGTTTTATGTATCCACTTCGCGAACACTTTTTCAACCATATGTTGATATATAGCACTCGCATTCCGCAAACCAAATGGCATCTTCACATAACAATACAAACCCCTTGGAGCAAAAAAGGCAGTATGTTCTTGATCTTCTTCTGCGAGTGATATTTGATTATACCCTTTATATCCATCAAGTGAAGTGACTCTATCATGACTGCTACTGATTCCACCATTTGTGGTATATCTGGTAATGGAAAACTATCTTTGGGACATGCCTTGTTTAGATCAGTGAAATCTATGCAAATTCTTATTCCTTTATTATTTTTCGGAACAATGACCATATTCGCAATCCATTCTGGATATTTTGCTTCCCTTATGATCCTTGCATCCAACATCTTTTGTAATTCTTCTTCTATCTGTACATGATAATTTTGTGATATCTTCCTTATTCTTTGTTTGAATGGTCTTATATTTTTATCTATATTCAATCTATGACATGCCACTGATGGATCAATTCTGGTATCTCATCTACACTTCCTGCGAAGATATCTTTATATTCTCGCAAAAGATCAGTAGTCCTTTTTTCTTCTTCTTCATCCATCTTAGTTCCAATTCGTAAGAATAAAGGCTCCTCTTTACTTCCAATATTTATTTCTTTAGTTGGTTCAGCTGCAACATAGCTTGGATTTTGCTCCCCCATAGGTGTTGGTTCTTTAATTATTTTTGCTGGTTCCCCTTCTTTTTCTGGAATTTCATTTGGTATACCTCTCCCTTCCTTTGATCTTATTGTATACACTCGGAATTCTTCTTCTTTTCTTGTTTCCTTCGCAAGTTTCCTACGAAGTTGTTTCTTTCTTGCTCTTCCTCCGCATTGTGTTACTTCAATTTGATAACAAAATTTTGCACTATCAAGATCTCCTTTTATTTCTTGAATTCCATTTGGTGTAGGAAATTTGATTTTTTGATGTAATATTGAAGCAACAGCTTTGATCGCATGAATCCATGGCCTTCCTATCAGCATGTTATATGGAGATTCCATATCTATCACGCACAAGATTACATGTATTTCGATTTCTCCTAGTAATACTCACAGCACGATTTCTCCTTTAGATTTTGTTGTAGATTTCCCTAATCCATGAATAAGACATTTTGAATTTATGATTTCTTCATCTCTAATTCCCATCCCTTTAAGTGCATGATAGAATATAATATTAACAGAGCTCCCTGTATCAACCAAAATTCGGTTTAATTTCCATTTTTCTTCAGCTTTCTTATCTTCTAGCATGATTGGAAATGTGATCACCAATGGTGAAGCGTGGTTCAAGTCTTCATTTGGAATTTCTCTCTTTGAAAATGTGATTTTCTGCTTTTCCCATTCTTCTAAAGTTGTCACCTTTTCTTCCTCCATGATTTTTCTTCCTCTACAATCTCGCTTGTATATTTTTCCTTTCATATTACTATGAAATTCATCAATCATTGTCTCTGTGATCATATTACATTCTTCTTTTTGCCATCTCCATCTACTGACTTCATTTGATCTTCAAATTTTTCACAATTCCCTCAAATTTAGGCTACCACAATTCTCAAGTCCCTGTTTCTAGCGCCAATTATGTAGTTGCAGAATAACCTACAACTACACCCTCAATAGAATTAGTAAAAACTCAAGAAGTTCTTGATGATGAATAACAATTTTCTTATTAATGTTCTCAATTGATCACAAAGAAGTATCTAAATGGAATTAGAATAGTTACAACTTTCTCTATTCTCTTTCCTAAAATATTTTCTAACACTCACTAAAAGAACCTCTCGAATTTTACATTTGAACTCCTATTTATAGTAGAACTTATACAGCTATATATGAGTTACGAAGCATCGTAACTCATACTCGCAAAATTACTCCATCCTCGCAAAACTTCATACTTTTCTGCGCTTCTTCTATCATCGTAACATTTTATAACTCTTTTCTCCCGATACTCGTGAATTATTATCTTGCGATATTCAGTACTTACAAAAGATTCAAAGGCTCCCCAATTGTTGAAAAGGGATGGAAATAGATTATGAGATCCTTTATAACCAAATTTAATCCATTCCATGTCGTTTAGTATGTTTTAATTTAATATTCTAATCCAATGTAATAGATTACTTAGGAATGAATTAAGAAAGCGTTCGTGAAGAACTATCACAACAGAGTTTCGGCATTGGATCAATTAAGATTAGAGTGTCGGTTTTGTAACCCATGAATCAAAACCAAAAGCAAACCAAACTACTAAAGAGTAAACTATGAGTTACAAACGAAAACAAGTTAGAAATTGCTCAATACGTAACAATCACTGGTAGGATCGGAAAGATACCTACAACTATGTATAAACTGCAAGTGCACAGTGTCGACAAGCAACACAGGGCAAGCACAGGTCGAACCATAGAGACTTGGTGAGTGTAGAATTTGATTCTAAATCCTGATTCAGAGAGTAACCAAAAGGGGTTTGATTTTGTCGATACGACGATATGATTTTCAAGTGAATGAAATAATAAAAGTAAAAGATGCAAATAGCAAGATATGTAAACAATGATAATATGGATACTGGAGTATTCAAATCCACCAATAACCTATGATATGCATTCAACTTGTAATATTATTCTTGTCCTTATAGTAGATTCAAGTCTACCGTATAACTAAGGTGTTTCTCCAATGGATAATTTAATCACAACTAAAGTATTTCTCCAAAGCATTAATTGTCTAATTAAGCACAACTAATCTAAAGATCAATATTTGGTTAAGCATGAGTTGTAGCATAATCAACATAGAGATATTCTAACTACAATGGATACATGGCATACATTGTGAGAGCAAGATGTTGAAAAACTTGGATTAAATTATATCTTTAAACAATTCTAAACTTTCAAGAACAAGATACAAGATATGAATACATACCAATGAGATTAGGGCTTCATCTAAACCCTAGTAAATGAAATTAGAACATGAAGAACATTACAACAAAATTGAAATTTGATAAACTAACATGAACAAGCTATTCTTGGATGGTTTTTCAACACAACAACCCTCTCTATTTATACACAAAATTCCCTCAAGCACTTGGATCCGAATTTTGGCACTCATCCACTCAACAAAACATGTTTTCTTAATTGATGGAATATATTTGGTTGTGGGAAACAAATTGGGAGTGATTGAGTGAGAGAATGGGGGTGAGGTGGATGTTTTGGAAAGAATCCAATGGGGGTGAGGTGGATGTTTTGGAAAGAATTCAATGGGGGTGAGGTGGATGTTTTGGAAAGAATCCAATGGGGGTGAGGTGGAAATGGATTTGGGTCTTGGGTTTTGGATCATGGGTTGTTTAATCCCATGAATTTGTAAACAGGTTGCCACTGATGCGCGAGCGGGTTGCAACGCTTCCAACTTTCTTCTCTTTTGTCTTCTCAATTCTTCCAAGATTTTTTTAGTACTTAAAAACACAAAATTAATTAATACAAATATTTATTCTTGAAAATGGTAAAAATGCAGAATTTGGGATAATATATGACTTTGAAGCGCGAAAGATGAGTTAAGTGCCAATGAAAAGGTGTATGAATATGCAATATTTGGCACTCATCAATCACCATCCAAATGAAAAAAACACAACTGAAGAGCTAATCACTCGGTCCTTTGCTTCTTTTGGGCCACTCTATTCCTCGTTTCCCCGAACAAATCTCTTGCACTACGGTCGGTTTCTTCAATTTTATCAAGATTTTCCACGACTTCCTTCATCTCTTAAAGGGATATCACCTCTCCTCCCGAATACTTGCAACCTAACATCTTCTTCAACTTGCCAAGCCGACGCCGCTAGTTTCATACATACAACACATAATTAGTATATATGTGCTAATATAAAATTATATGTACATTAAACGAGTAAGCAATTAACAATACTTACTAGAAATCCAACGGTCTTATTAAGTAGGCTTGTCGTAGGTGCTGCTGCTATAGGAGTTGGAACGGGAGGGTTTTTCTGGGGTGGAACTTGGACATTTTCAGGCCGCACAACAATTTGATGTGACCATTCCAAATAATCACGAATATAGGCCGGGTCAGCTTCATCACCGTTGTTCGCAACCTCCCAATTAGTAGTATCTACCAAATGACGTGGTTCCCTATCCCTCCAGTGTGTTAGTTTGGGCGTTGGATCATACTCTACCCTCAACCTTGTGGAACTGGACATGCAACGAGAATAATCAAGAAGGTACCTTTCAGTAGAGGTTGTCATGAAACTAGGTAATTGCTTGAATCCAATTTGCCGCATCACATGTCGAGGATCAGCCATAACGTATCCCTTTGGGTGGAACAAAGGACCTTGGTATAATGCAACGTTATAAAACCAAGTGTATTGATGGTTCTCTCTAGCCTCCTTGTAGGGGTCGAACACAACATCCTTGGTAGTCACCGCATCAAGATCCAATCTCATTTCTATCAGTTGACCATTGTTATCGGGCTTCGGATGGGCGTTGAACTCGTAATTCTTTGATCTAAGGTCCTGGGGGTCAACAACGGTCTTAAACTTCAAGAAAGGGTGGTCCTTGAACAATGTTGGGAAATGTTCATAAGCCCACACCTATACAAATTTGAAATGATACATATAAAAGTCAGTAAATTTTGTTTCTAAATACATAATAAGGATACACGTGAACAATATAAATAAGAACATAAGTTTAAAAACAAAAGTACCTGGAGTAGAGTGAAATTCCCAACGAATTGGTTTGTAACCGCCTTAGAGGCCCTTCTCATCTCCACCATCAAATGTGCCATTGCCACGGTGCCCCATGAATAGGTAAAGACCTCGTCCAATATATCCAAGTACTGAAGGAAGTCTGCACTAACCCTATTGCTACTAGTGTCAGGGAATACCCGAGTGCCCAAGATGTATAACAGGTACGCAATGGCTGTATAACCAATATGTGCGGGGTCCCATCCATCCTGCACACTTCTTCTTTTTGTGTTTTCAAACTTCTTCTTAAGTAGGGTTAGTTTGAATGTCTTTGTCCTACTAACCTTAGATACATAGAAGCTTTCCACAGACTCTTTGTAGTCCCAACCAAAAAACTTGTTAGTAAGCTCGTGAAACTTCGTCCATTCTAGCTCAAGGTCACCTCGTTCTGCAATTGATTTGCCGATAACGTTCAAGCCTAGAATGTTCTGAGCATCATTAGGGATCAAGGTCATCTCTCCAAACGGGAAGTGCATTGTATCAGTTTCACCATGATACCTTTCGACGAAGCAATTGACTGTGACAATATCTGGCTTCACATAATTTTCAACCAAAGGATATATACCAGATTCCTTTACTATAGCTTGGACATCATCATGCTCTTGAGAAAAATCCCAATCATCCGCGGCTTGGTTTCAGCAAACACGCACAACCTTCTTATGATCCTACAATTAAGAAATCTTAAGAGATTTTGCATAAATACAGTACATATGCACGAGATATAAATTCTTACATAGGTCTGATATATAGTACGAGCCCATGAGTACTTGTATCCAAATAGAACCCACTGATCAAAAGAAGCTGCGCCCAAAATTTTACCACGTTTAAGGTCGGGTATCATGTCATCAACATGAAGAAGGTGCGAACCTTTAACTTTTACTTTGCCTTTGCCTTTCCCCTTGCATTATGTGGGTTGTTGACTTGGACCACCTTGTTCAACTACTCCTTGGCTTTGGTTTGCTAATTGAGTTGGATCAATCTAATTGTCTTCCTCCTCACATTCCTCTTCATCTTGCTCATATTGATCATCTTCCTCATCTTCCTCCTCAACAACTGCAATAGGTTCACGGATTACAAGAATACTACGATCACGACCACTTTCCCAAATATCCTCTTTTGTCTCAAAACCCAAACGCTTTTTGTTATTCCCTCGAGGAGGCAGAGACTGAGGAGTATCAAGACCATCCTTCCTTTTTTTTCTTAGTCGCAGCATCTTTAGCTTTTCCTTTGTTAGCCTCCTTTGCTTTGTCTTCCTTTGCTTTAGATCTATTTCAAAAGAAGCACGAAATTAGTATATTAGACAACCACTAACTTTCATTTCTTATACCGGCATACAATAACAAAGAACAGATCATGCCGTGAGCTAGTTCCGGCATACACGTATAATAAACTTGAATGTCGGGTTAAAGTGCCAGCATACATAAATAAATGTCGAGGACGCCGGTATAGTATAGGAATGTTCCTGGATAACTAAACACCACTACCGGCATTTACATATAATAAACATCCATGCCGGATTAAAGTACCACCATACATAAATAAACGTAGAGGATGCCGGTAAAGCCTTGGAAATTCCTGGAAACTTAACACGACTACCGGCATATCAACATAAAAAAAATAAATGCCGGGTTCAAGTACCGGCCTATAAAATAAAATGTCGAAGATGCCGGAAGAAATTATAAAATTCTTGGATGTCAAAACTAGAGTTCCGGCATGAATTCTAAAATACAGTTTATGCCGGTACAACTCACTAAACCCTATTGTTTTCTGTATATTAGAATTTAAATACTGGCGTGGTCTTCAACCTAGATTGAGTGCCGACACCTATTTACGGTGTGGTATTCATACTAAATCGACTGCCGAGACTTATACTGGCATGGTATTCATCCTAGATCGCATGCTGGTCTCAACTACCGGTGCGGTATTCATACTAAATTGAATGCCGGAACTTCAGAAACTCAAAATTTGCAGTTAGGGTTTCGCGATTTTAACCTAAACCCATAGCTACAAATCGAGTGAAACACTAATTAAACAGTTCAAAATGACTAACCTTCTCACAGCAGCCATCTTTGCTAGTAGTTTATCGTCCGATAACTCTGCTTCTTTGTCTTCTTCCTCTTGAGCAATCAAACCAAGTCTTTTTTTTTCAATTTCTATTGAACAATCGTTCTTTGGTTCGATTGACTTGGATTCGATTGACTTGGGTTCGATTGGAAGTTGTTTTCTTCCGTGGAGGCATGGTTATGATTAGGGTAGGTTAATCGACGAAGAAATTTTTGATTTAACGATTAATCATCGATGAAGAACGATGAAGAAGATGAAATTTTTTTCGGAACCCTAACCCTCACACGACTATGCCGGTACACAAATGGGGGATAACTGATTTTGTGTTTGGTTTTGATTTTAAGTTTTTTATTTTTTGGGGAGGGTATAACAGTCTTTATGTAATACCCCGATATTCGGATGTGGTTGGCCGAATGGAATATAAGTAATGATTTATCCTTTCCTAACACTGAGGCCTTTTCAGCACAATTGGCTCCAGAGTTGACAGAAAACTCTGCAGTTAAGCGTGCTCGGGCGGGAGAAATCTAGGGATGGGTGACCTCCCGGGAAGTTGCTGCTGGATTACCGCCGCAATGCCCGTTAAAAACCACATACTGCCGGAAAACCGCAGTGGCTAAGTGGGGACAGTATCGGTGGAGGGATGGGTCATTACAAATGGTATCAGAGCAGGCGACGGTTCACCTGCCGAGGGTGGGAAGGTACGCTGGACGGGGTTGGTCCAGGTGCTTCTCCTGAGGGGTAGGAAATGTCGAAGATCTGGGCTTGAGAATATATTCAGGAGCCTAGGACGGCTCCAATTTGAGGTGGTGGTATTGTGATACCCCGATATTCGGCTTTGGTTGGCCGAATGGAATATAAGTAATGATTTGTCCTTTCCTAACACCGAGGCATTTTCAGCACAATTGGCTCTAGAGTTGGCAGAAAACTCTGCAGTTAAGCGTGCTCAGGCGGGAGAAATCCAGGGATGGGTGACCTCCCGGGAAGTTGTTGCTGGATTACCGCAGCGATGCACGTTGACAACCACACATTGCCGGAAAACCGCAGTGGATAAATGGGGACAATATCGGTGGAGGGACGGGTCATTACACTTTTCATAATTTTTTTATATTAATCTAAGGGTGTTTTAGTATTTTCATACCCAAAAAACACCCCTTAACAGGCACCTAAGGTTGGGGGAAGTAATTCATATCCCCCAATTAGTTTTGATATCCCCCAATTGCGCGTTCTAATATAACTAGTATCACACATGAGGTGTGGGGATCAGGTTTCCCAGTTGCTAGAGTTCTCCCTTATATAGTCTTTCAAATCAGGGTTTGCAATCAATGTTAGCTTAGTAACAAAAGCATTCAATATTCACCGTTAGATGAAAAACTGATTAGATTCAAGCTAATATCTTTCAACTGTTAGATCAAAACTTAGCTTGTTACACACAAATAAAATGCACGTTTATTTAGGTTTGTGTAATCGTACCCAAACATGTACATTAGTTGGTTCAACAGTAGTTAACCAAATGGTTAGCCATATGAGCACTTTCATATTAACCATATTCTTCTTTGCCATAACTAGTTCAAATGACTCAAATGAACTAGTTAGAGAGTTGTTCAATTGCTTAGATCTTGTAGAAGTATACAAGAATCGAAGCAAAAACGATTTGATTCACTCGAATCAATTCATGAACTTTATATCCACGGTTTGCAAACATGCATTCCTTAGTTAATATAAGTTTAAGTTCATAAGTAATCGTTTTTAGAAAATAACCAACCTAAGTACGCGGATTAGTACGCGAACTTAAGTACCTGGAATAAGTTTGTTTTCAATTCACAAACTCCAGCATAAATTCTCGGGATGAGAACCTCCCACAGTACGCGGACTTTAGTTCCGATTATCCTGAGCAGCAAAGTACGCATACTTTGGTTCAAGGAATAAGGACTCAGAGCGTCTGCAGCGGGCGACCAAGACCAAAAATTTGGGAAGAAATAGAGGCATAGTGGGACAGACTAAAGATCAAATACCAGACTATACCACTGTAGCCAGACTAAATTTGGTCCGCGACCAAGACCAAACCCAAATTTAGTCGGGCGCACGTAAATTTAACGCCCCACACCGAGCGCACGTAAACTTAACGCCCCACACCGAGCGCATGTAAACTTAACGCCCCACACCGAGCGCACCTGAAGTTCACGCCCCACACCGAGCGCACCTGAAGTCTCCGCCCCATTTTTTCCACTTTAGCATGGAGCGTTAACTAAAACAACGCCCCATTTTTATTTTTTTATTTTTTATTTTAATTAGTATGGGGCGGTAACTATACCCCCGCCCCATATATATATATATATATTTTAATTTTTATTATGTGAACAGTGTCTCCGGCTCATCAGGCGTAAACTATATCAACGCCCACACCGAGCGTAATCTTTACCAACGCCCACACCGAGCGTAAACTATATCAGCGCCCCACACCGAGCGTAATCTTTACCAACGCCCCACACCGAGCGTAATCTTTACCAACGCTCGACCAAATTTAATCGCCCCCCACTGCGTCACTCAACGGACTAAACCAAATATGGTCTTCTTTTTTTTACTCTTTAGTCTTTAGTTTTGGTCGCACCGCTGCAGACGCTCTTATACATGTATGAGTTAACTCACAATGTTTATATCCAACCATGGTTATATAATCTAAACTCTCATTTCAATCATTGAAATATTCATAGAGGACGTTATATGATTGTTATTCACAAACCATTTTTTGCCAAAGCCATTTTCAAGTAATTGAAACATAACGTGACTTTCGTCACTAGTAAAGATGAACTTGGCCAAAGTGAAAGCTTACCAACACATATTTCGAGAAATAGATAAGCGAGATAAACTCGGCTCGAAATAGCAAATGTGTATAATCAAAGTCTATATAGCAAAACCAATTTTGTCTCAAGATAGGAGATAGAGTAGATAGATTTTTGAGTGATAGATAAGTTCAAGTCTCCACATACCTTTTAGTCGATGAAGTTCCACCAGTTCCTTGAGTAGTTCTTCATCTTTGTATGATGATCTCCATGGAGTCTTGAGCTCAACTACACTTTCTATCCTAGTCCGACACATAGCTATAAGCCTATAAGTAGACTACTAATCAAGACTTATAGTTTTGATCACTAACACTGACAAACATGCTTGAGATAGCAACGCATGCGAGTTCGACCGAGCAGTGCTCTAACAGAACATCATGAGAAGAAATCAGTTATTAAGAAAGTTAAAGCAAAAGTAAAAAAGATCAAAGATACTATTGGTGCTAAGATACATGGTGGTTATGAGCACGAGTATGATGATCAAGATATTGATTCTCTCTAAGATTTTATTTTCCCATCTGGGTTTCTATTAGATTCAACAATTATCAAAACCCATTTTTCTGTAAATTCATAAAAACCCCATTTTTTTGTATCATGTTCTTCATAGAAACCTTTTGATTTCTTTTTTGTTCGAAAATGTGTGTGATATTAATGAAAACTTTATCAATGGTTGCCTCACCTATATGTACATATATGGTTAGTTGCAGCTTGCATGTCGGTTTCATATCAAGAAAATAACAACTCTTAAACAAAAATGTTACAATCTGATAAAAGATTAAGTGCAAGAAGGAAAAGCGTTATGTCAAAATGTAATAAGGGTTTGATGAGTCGAAGGAAGAGGTGATATCGCTGATTTACAAAAGAATGATGCAAATTATACAGCTTTAACATCACTATGGTTTTTAGAAATAGCAGCTTTAGTACATCCACAAAGAAAATGTGTTATTCATGGATCTTTACCAAACATTTGATGCAAGATACAAGAAAAATCGATGTTGTTTGGGATGTATGAATAGTTTTTTTTCGATGCCAGAAACATCTGATTTTTGTGAAATCAAACACTATCTGTGTCGGCATACTCGACATTTTTATTACAACGCCCTCATACTAGTTTCAGCGTGCTCGACAAGTAAAAATCAATGCTGGCAGAGCATGAGAAAAAACTAAAATTGTGACCAATGCCGGTAGAGTGCGCCGGCATGCTCGATAAGTAAAAATCAATACCGGAAGAGCATGAGAAAAAACTAAATTTTTGACCAATGACGGTAGAGTGTGCCGGCATGCTCGATAAACAAATTTCAATGCCGGCATTACATTTTGAGGTACCGATTTTCGGTACGTTTCGAAACTTATATCGGCATTGAAATAACCATGAAGACTATGCCGATTTATTAGTTGTCGGCATGGTATTCATACTGTCACCATGCCGGCAGTGATGTTTCTGGAGCAACAATGCGAACATGGACATATCATCAGCTGAAGTTTCAAGTGAAAATAACGATCATCAGCTGAAGATTCAAGTGAAAATAACAATCAACACTTGTTTCTTGATGACGTGTTCTCTATTGTCACTCATCTTAAGATTCTTAACCAACCAATTTCCTAAAACCTCAAAGAAAGTTCCATCTAATCTCACCAAAATCAGGTGATTATGATTTATATTAATATTTACCAAACTAATATATTAACTTAAATAATTACACTTAACAACTAGACATAATTAGTGAGGGGTAAATTAGGAATTATCTAAAATATATGGATATGGGGTACCTCAAATTTACTATTTAAATCCAGTTTTGTCTTTTTCCTATATCCCCAATTAATTTAAGTATCCTCAATCGCGCGTTCTTATAATAACTAATTATCTTAATCATAATTAAAAAAATTAATTATTTTCAGAAACAGAAAAAAAGTTGTTATTAAAAATTAATGTAATCAATTATTTTTTAAAATAAAATTGAGTTGAGTTTCTTCTTCTTATTTTCTCTAGACTATCAAAAGAGAGTTAAAAGAACAATAAGGGACTTAGAAAAAAATCCTAGATCATTGTTTTTTATTTTCCCTATTTCTCATCCCCATTTTTCCTATTTCCCATCCCACTCACAATTTTTAAAAACAATCTACTTTTAAAATCTTGTTTTTTCTATGTACCACCTATAAAAGTCAAATTTGATATAATTATGATTATTACCATTTTTATTTGTATTTCTTATTCGTCAATTTTCCGTTTTATTATACATCATAGCAAGTGTTCCAAGACAACTGTCGCTTGTGCTTGAACCTAAACTACCTGTACAAAAACTAGAAATAACCCGTGCCGTAACGGCATGACATGAGGTTAACAGAGAGTTCTAGTAAATATCTAGATATAGCTCATGCCGTAACGACATTGTTTTAATATGATATATGGATGGTGTAATTTTTATTTTTTTCCGGAATTTAAATAAATAAAAAATGAACACAAAATCATTTAAGTTATTTGTGTGTATGCATATCTCACTTATGAGTTATGAATATAAATAAACAAATAAATATCATTTCCCATTAAATTCATCATGCCACCACTAAATCCAATTAATGCATGTATGGTATATTATGATTTCATTTATTGTTTCTTTGAACATCTTGACTTAAGAGGTGATGCAATAATTAAAGATTAATAAATTTTAATTCTTAATGGGAGGGGTTACAGAAAAGACGATCGTCGGATGTCTTTCGCTAGGATGAGACTGGGATGGTCGGATGCAACATTTGTCACTCAAAATGTTATCCGACCGTCCAAGCTCAAAACCCCATTCTGTTTTGTATTATAGATAATCTACTCCTTTAAACTCCTAAGCCATGCGTCGCGCGGTGAGAATACCCACCGTTGGGTGAGCGTCACCGCCCCCTTGAAAATTCTCCCTTCCACTTTTTCTCTAATTACGTGAATGTAACAACAAATATCTTTTTCGGTGGAAAAAAACGGCCAAAAAAAAAACCTGAAAAAAAAAACATAAAAAGCTTTCTCTTTTACGGCGAGAAGATAAAACTCCAGCAAACTAAAACCCTAAAACAGCAAAACCATAGCATGATGTTTGATCTAGCAAAACAGAAACTTGCAAGGAGCACAAGACTTTCTCATTTACTGAACAAGAGATTTTATGTGCAAATGAGATGTTACAGGATCCAATCAAAAAATTTATACGGGAGAAGAAAAAAAATCCAGGAAAATCAGCTAAACCTAAACCTATACATCCGAAAATACACATCCCTAACTTTCCATCTTCTCTTTCACTTTCTCCCTCTGCGAATCTCCTTTCGTATTCTTAGTTTTTCGATAAGTTACTTTCATATCCAGCGACGATGGCTCCATTTACCAAACAATAATAAATCTCAAAGATTTTCATAGATTCAGTCTTGAAGTTATTTTATCACTTTTGGATCGCAAAACAGGTATTTCGTTGATTTCCCAATGGGTTTCTATGATTTGTTAGTATTTATTATTTATTTATTTATTTTTGATTTCGTATTTCTGAGTATAAACATCAATTTTGATTTTCTAGGCGTGGCTTATCAAATCCGATCATACAAAGAATAAGGTTTTTTTTTATTTATTATTATTCTGATTTTGCTCTCTAATCCATAGATTCACTATATTGTTGTTGAATAAACCCATAAGTGTATTAGTTGTTTGCCGGGAGGGTGGTAATTGAAAACATTTTTACCTTGAGATGTATTAGTATAAAATAAGAAGAATGAGCTGCAATAATTAACACCGTTCAGAAACTGTTGTTTGGTTCAAAATCCCATAATAATATCATAAGTAGTTTTTTGTAATGCTATGTGATTTCTGCTAAGAAAAACATTAAATTTACTAGCATGGTTCTTATTTTTACCCCTTAATGCAGACCGCACGCTATTGAATTACACTGCTGGGAAGGTATGGATGCTGACTGTGAAGTCTGATATGAGATTAGCTCAACTTGACATAATTTGTTTGGGAATCTGCAAAGGGCACTATCAGTAAAGATAAGGATGATGATGAAACAAGGGACTGTAAAAATCTGTTTAGAAATTTGAAGTTCTTCTTAAATCATGAAGTAACTTTTCTTACAATATTTTAATGTTGAGGAATAATATTCTTATGATAAATATGTCACCAAACGAACTCTTTGATGTTTTGATGTTGGTTTTGTGTTCCGTTACTTTTAAACTAATTTGGTGCTCAAGAAAATAATTTGACGCATATATTTCTTCAAATTAGTGTGTGTGCTTTCTTTGTGTTCCCTTAGCTCTTGGTATTTCCTCAACTCTTTGTATTATGCATCAGATACCAAATGAGTCCTTGCTTTTTGTGATTTCAGCTTTTGGTGGTGAAGTTTCTTGGGAGGGAGGTCCATTTAGTGAAGCTGAATCACATATTACGCATCAGGTGAGTATGATTTCAATGTTGCCTTTCCCTTAGCAATATAATGAAGATATTAAAAATACGATTACCTTAGCTAAACATGATGCTTTCTTTTATGGCAGATATGATATTAAATAACTTTGTGCAAAAATACTGACTATTAGTTGATAACAACGAGCTCAAAAACCATTTATGGACTCAAACTCATTTCCTTGGGACAAGGTATGTTTTTAGCCCACTAATAAAATGTACTGAAAAAGCTGGAACTCAAATTTTGAATTTCTTATTGATACTGGCTTAGAGTATGGGGCTTTTTAACTGGCTATCTTTCTATGGGTATAAGTTGTCTAATGATTTTTGTTGTATTTTTTTGTCTAATGAGCACGTTGATTCTTATTAACACAAATTTCATTATTAGTGTAAGTTACACGCTTTATGGGAGGTATTTAACCTCCGCAATATCAAACTGTTTGCGACGATTGAAACTGAGGAGTCTTAAGATTCAAGAGTCAGCCAGTGCATCATACGTATACAACTTCGTTCTCTTCTATTCTTATCTGCATTAGTGCTTAAATATTTTTTAACCATGATGAGGCTTTGAAACTATCACATTGCAGGTTCATTATTTCCCACAAGATAGCACAATAGCCTTACCGAGCATATGATATATATACTGGATGCAACAACAACAGGGAAAAACATTCACCTGTATGGCAAAAATATTTGGGTAGTGCATGTGGGTGCAATATGTAATCAACTTTATCGGTGTATGTAGGTACAAAATCCATCTGAAGGTCTTGGATGACACCTCCAATGCAGTCTTCATTTTTAGGGGTAAAGTAGCAAATCATTTCACGAATTACAGGAGTGGATACAAAATCTTGTTGCAGGAGTGGATAAGTCAAGATGTATGAATTAGGGTGTTGATTTATCCCTGCCATCTCAGTCACTGTCGGAAGAACTAAGAAACACAAGTATAAACCATTTTTTTTATATTTGCATACTTTTTCTTATTTTATCATCAATGAAACAATTGTAGTTTTTTTTTTTTTTTAAGAACCATTTTTGTGACACCCACTTGCAATTTTATTTATTTGTTTATGTGGCAGAGAAGACAAACTAACTGTTGGTTAAGACGATATTGATTTTGAAATTCTACTATTTTGAAGTTTTATCTTGGGTCAGAAAGAAGTTTTATTTATGTTTTAACTTTCTTGGATCGATCTTACATGACAGTTTGTGCTATTAGTCAGTATCTTATAAGAACAGTCTTCCTTATAAGTAGAAAGGTTTATAGACTATGAGAAGAAGGTTCTTATTAGTTACTAGGCAATTGCATCAAATTAGAACCATGAGAACTGCTTCTGGAATAAATTATAAGTCGCTAATCCGCATCAAATAAGATTTGTGGAAAGTGCTTTTGACAGAAAATGAGTGGACATGGGGGAACCAGGAGTAAAGTTGTTGGTTTGTTTGTTAGTTTGTTTCGTAGGTGGTCATTTCACATTGACATATATGCATGCACTTGCTGGGGTTGGCATAGGTAGGATTTACAACTCCTCTGTTGTTCTCTTTACTCTGCTATTATCTTCATTATACTAACACACTAATTGGATGGAAGGATGAACATACCAATTTCGTTACGGGAGTCCAAAAGAGAAGTTAACTATTGTGATACTTTTTACGTTATTTATTTGAAAATCTTCAATTTAAAATACATTCTCTGTGTGTTTTCCTTCCATTTTTTCATTAATGCATAATAAAAAGGTCATTCTATGTTATGTTATACAGGTGTACATGGGAACACACACAATCATGAGAACAATCGAAAGACAAAGAGGAACATGAGACAAAGAGCGAAAATTAGGATGCAACAAATGAATCAGTAGGCGGTCTACTACAAATACATATACCATTGCAATGGGAGAAGTATAAACTATGAAATGCTCTCAAGAGGAGGAAAAGAAGTCAAAGCTATTAAAACTTTCACGGTTGGTAGGGCCGGGTTATCAATTTTTGTGTTTATTGCTACCCGAGATCCTTATTATTTTTTTTGGCAGTGATAGCGCTTTGATGCAAAAGACAGAAGATGACTTTCAAAAATGCAAATCCATCTTCTGACTTCAGATTACAAAGCTTACTTTATGAAAAATTATGTATTGAGCAGCTTAGTAAGACTTCAATAGACAACTAAAAAATAATATTTGTAAACAAAATACTGCACACATAATTATGAGAACGGTTTGTGAGTGTGCTGCTGCTACTCTTTTCTGTATTTTTCCGTCACACCAAATCAAAAACGCAAATAAAAAATCCAAGGCCACACCAAACAAAAGTATGGTTAAAGACGATGGGGCAGGGAGAAGTCACGCCACACTAAATCAAAAATTCTAAGCGACGAGGCTGGGTGAATCCATGCATGCCACACCAAATCAAAAATTCTAAGCGACGGGATGGCAAAGCCGAGCCACACCAAATCAAAAATTCTAAGCATGCATCGGAACGGGGCGAGGCGAAGCCGAGCCATACTAAATCAAAAATCCTAAGCATGCAACGGGACAGGACGGGGTGAAGCCGAGCCACACCAAATCGAAAATCCTAAGCGATGGGGCGAGGCGAAGCCACACGTCACACCAAACCTAATATATGATTAAAAGAACAAAAACGATGGTGGTGGATATTGGGTCCGCCCGATGTGTAGCACATGCACAAAATCTTTGCCACATAGTTGTGGTTTTCTTAAGCAAAACATGCACAAGAGCTTTTGATGTTGTTGGTTGTCTAAGATGAAAGTACATGCGTCATATTACTTTCATGAATTTCAATATGGTGGATGGTTTGCGAAGTTGCCCGGTGCGTAGCACGGGCCAAAAATCTAGTCAACAATATAATTTCCAATTGGTTTATTCTTGACCAACTCATTTAGTTAGCCATTACAACCACTCGTGGAAATATGATTATAGGTGCCCATGTCAATTCTGATGATAAAGGATGTAGTTTCCGTGTGGGCTAGGGGTGGTGGTGGAAACTTAAATCATGCTTCGTATAAGATTCCACCAGCAACTAAATTGCACTTGTAGAGTCACTTGATCGTCTCTTTCTGAGCCACCATCAGTCGTCAAGAACTTGACGATTACAAACTATAAGGTCTCGACAATGAGAATCAGCCACAATTGTTTGTATCAGAGCCGGTCCTGAGTCCAAGAGGGCCCTGTGCGAATTTTTTTTGTTGGGGGGGCCTTTAGTAAGATCCAATTTTTTTCTTCGATTATTTTGTGCCTATAATGTCACTTACTAGTGTTTACTAGTTTTTTACCCGTGCGATGCACGGGTCTGGTTTTTGCTTATGGGAATATTGGATGCTTGTTATAATAACTATATTTCTTGCACTTATAGTCATGGGCTTAAGTTTGGTAATTTGAACCCAATTGATTTATGTTTTCTCTCTATTATTTTCAAAATTGATTTTCAATCTTTTCCCAAATAGTGAATAATTATGAAGTAACTGATGCGTCTTGGAATCTTGGTGGTGTGCTTGTGTATCTGCAGAGGTTAAGCTGACTTAAGAATAAGAATTGTATTTGCAAAGCAATGTTCAAACATCAAAATAATACTGGTAAGTTTGGTTAGAAACTTCAAAATAATACTGGTAAGTTTGGTTAGAAACTTCAAGTTGCCACATTGCCTTTCATAACACTTTTCTTCCGGCTTCCGGTATTGTTACATGTTGAGAATTTTTTGCTTCTTATAAATGAACAAAATCACCTCACAATTAGCCTCAAATATCTACACGGGAACCATTTATCCGTTTGGCCAAAATCAGCCTCACATGGAGGTCTTATTTAGACACTTATATATGGGTTTTATATATGTGTTAAGACTTTCTTCAATACCTTTATACAATATTTAGTATTTCATCCCTCCTTATTTGTAGAACCTTTCTATTGGAGATGAGTTTATGATAAACGGGGGGTCTAAAATCCTGTCATGAAAAAAATAAATTCCACCCTCTATTGGGAGAAAAAAATAAATTTCACCCTCTATTGGAGTTGTTCTTACAAAAAGGAAAAAAAAAAAAATTTGAACACTACCAATTGACTTGACATCACATTAAGCCATCCCTTATTCTATAAGAAGCGAAAGTAGATGGAAAAGATAGACATTAGCTATGCTATGAATTGTGTACTACTTCATACTTCATATAATGCCAAGTTTCTACAAAAATCATACAGGCCTGATTAGACCAAAAATAAACCTTATATACTTTTCCTTTGAACACATGGTTGGATATTTGATTTTTAAAATTGCTTGGGTAATCCTTCTCAGTTCTGAAATTGCCACACAACTTCAGCAAAAACTCGATCAATAAGCTAAATTGAAACTTCGAAACATCTGCATGCTTTACATGATTTGTAATATGCTACAATCAATTAGCCAGAGTACACAAATCCATTTTTACATCATTTATAGCATATCTTACTGCAGTAAAAATAAAGAAAAATAAAAACAAAATCGTAGTTAAGACATAATATGCTCCCGTGATATGATCAAATGAAAGGTGAATGCAGTGCATAGATACTTCCGCTGTTTATTTATTTTTACCTTGAGACTTCCTTGATAAAATCAGTTGATGTTGCAAGGAAATGTCGTCATAATGAGATGGTTCATGAGAAGAATAATGCATACATAGAAAATGGAAACATGGTCTTCATGAACAAAAATCAAAATCAACACCACAAACAACAACAAAAGATATATACACTCACAATAGCTTCATGGCAGGCATTTCGAAGAAACCCAACAACAAAAAGATGCAGCTAAAATTATAGTGTCAGAAATTAGTTGCACAACCATGGGTCTGCTACTTCGTCGTAGTTTTAGGTTTACATATAGTACTTGATGGGTATGTAATCAGAAATATAAAACATCAAAAAATTTAGTAAACAAACCGTTTAAATGGAATTAACTATAACAAAAGCATCAGTATCCCTCGATCTCGATTGGTTGTGTAGCTCGGGTAATATATGTGAGAAATCATTAAGCAGGTTAGTTGGATAAAATAAATTAAGCAGATTAGTTGGATAATTATAAATCAACAACGCTATCGAACAACAAAACAAAAAAAAATATTTTTGCAAGGTTAAAAATAGATCAACAGAATAAAACCCGTAAGATGGAAAGAACATGTAAGATGGAGAGGTATCCATCACTCGCACTCGAAATAAAAACCCTGTAAGAAGATAGAAAGAATATGGATGTTCTTGTCTGTTTAGGGTTGCATGAGAGAGAAAGAGAGGAGGGTGAATAACAAGGCGGGAAGGTTGAAGGGACATATAAGGAAGAACAAACCCATGGTTCCACCTGCAAAAACAAAAACCGATTTGCTTGATTAAAAAAAAAAAACTCTAAAAAAAAAATTTAGGGCCACATCCAAAGGAACAAAATACCCCTTAAATCTTGCGTTCAATAATGGCTACTCTAAAAACGAAAACTAACATTTTAAAGTACCAAAGATGTCAAGAATGTATATAACTTTCCTATACAGAGGTCGATCTAAAATCCAACAAGGGTAATACCTATCAGATTAAGGAAAGCAGTAAGGATACGAAACGCCAGCTCGATCAAAGCACTAAAGATGTGACATGTCTGATCAAAGAAAGAGGTAAGAATAAAATCCATCAGGTCAAGGAAAGGAGAGTGACGAAGGCATGATAGCTAAATTCAGATAAAAAAAAGCAGTAGATCAAAGAAAGAAGCAACAATACGGTATGTCAGAAATCCAATGATTCATGAGGGTATTTCCATATATCTTCGGTGAAGACCATAAATACACAAATCTAAGAAAGGAAAACGTGCATGAACTTCAATAAGATAATAGGGATTTTTGGCAATAAAAAGAACATGAGCTGCCACAACTTTTAAGGCTGCAAAAGCACACAAATATGTTAAATAGACCTGTGAAAATAAATATATCAAATATCATAAGTACAAAACAAAGCTAGGCTAAGTTTGCATGTGTTAGTGGTGGTCAGGATTTGTCAAGACAAGGATAAATCAAGGGCTGCGGTGCTCTTGACCACCCCCTACAACTCGCACGCGTGGCATTAATTCCAATATTATGAATGAAAAATGAATACTCAGGTCAAGATATGAAATTTCAAAAATTATAACGGGGAGGTTCGAACTCATGTCCTATTGTGTTATAAGAGTGGCCTCTAACCAGTATTCCACCTTGGTTGGAATTCGTAGAAAATATAAATCAACGGTGGTGGTTTGTTCAACTTAAATACCATAATTGCTTTATTAATTAGTGTTTCACTAATTGCTCATAATAAATGACTAATCATTTTTTAATTATAAATGTTTTCTTAATTAATTATAATATTTATTTCTATTAATAAGTAATTTTGATAAATAATATCAATAGACATTTTCTGCGACAATGAGTAGTAGAAGAGGTGGAGGCCGAAAGATTAGTGGTGGTTAAGGGCGGAGCCAAGCACAATTATATTTATTTTTGTCCTTTTATCGTAAAATGGGATACAAAGTCCATTTTTCACGTGTATCCAACTTGCCAAGAATTTTTTCTCCCTCTCTCCTCAAAATCCTGGATCCGCCCCTGGTTTGTGGTGGAAGAAGTAGTGACGGTGAATGCTGGTGAGTAGTGATGGACAATATTAATTTTATGTTGTCGTTACAACATCGATAACATCGTAGTGTGGAAGATGTGGTTGGTTGTTTTAACACTTTTGATAAAGGAAGGTACCATATATTTCAGGGATGATATCATATACGAAAATATTTTCATGATCGTAGTTGGATCACCCAAATGGTACCCCTGTTATCTTTGGTACTATATCGCATAAATCATGATTTTTTAATGTTAAAATGAAATTTATTTCAATACAAAAAAGAATATATACATGTAATTTTTTTTTAATGAAACTAATCAATTGATGAAATTTTGTTCAATCTAAACCTCATACATGGCATTTGTGATTGAAAATTAAAATTGCGTCCAACAACCTACATGGGATGGGCAGCAGTGATGGTGGCAGTGGTGGAGTCAAAAATTGACATTGATAAGGCCTATTTTTTTTTAAAAGAACATGTAAACTTTGGTGGACTAAACCATAAATATATATGTACAAAGTACTATTTATAAAATAAACTAAAAAATTTATGTAGCTATTAAAAATCTAAGGGGTTAGAGCCAGGTTAGTCAACCCTTGGCTCCGCCACTAGGTGATGGTGGATAAAAAAAGTGGATTCATATGGTTTTATGGTGGTGGCGGGTATTGGTGAACAAAAACATATTATGCTAATTTTGTAACGCCACAAAATGTGTAACGTCATATTATGATAAATGTACCGCTGGGGTTTGTTCAACTTAACCATTTTTAAATGTTTTATTAATTAGTGTTTCATTCATTGTTCATAATAATTAATTAAATTTCTATTATAAATGTCCCTTTAATAATCTAATATAAATACATAATTTTACTTAAAACTATATTAATTCTAATGGTGGTAGTGGAAGTAGGGTTAGTATAAGCGGTGGCGGGTGCTTGTGAATGGTGGAGGTGGTAACATTACTATTGGTGGAAGAAATAGTGGCGATGGATGGTTTTTATGGTGGCGGGTGTTGGTAATAGTAGTGTATAATAATAGTTTTTGCTTTTTAGTGAGTTTTATTGACCAAGTAAAAAAATAATCTTCACAAAACATGCAACATTGTATTATGAAAGATGTAATTGGTTGTTTTTAGTTCATCTCCACTATTCAATTCCACGATTGATAAGGACAAAAACCAAATATTTTTGTTAGGAGGATGATACCGGAATCGTATAAGACAATATGATCATGACATGGGTAGTTTAAAAAAAAAAGTTATGAAAGATGATCACCCAAATATTATATAAAGGCAATTAGTGTACCCGCGTAAGAGAACATTATCGCTCTCTCAAGTACTATTACATTCTTTTTCCTGAAAGTCCATCAATATCGAGTTGTTTCGCGACAACTACCTACAAAGACAACAACTTTCACTCAATTCCCGATATAAAACCTTATTGACCGGGAAAATGTATTTGCATTTGAAAATTATGTTTGTTCATCAAAATCATCATAAAAAACTCTAAATCATAAATCTAAATTTCTTCTCCGATGTTTATAGAATATTTTTTATATTTTACATTCTCAAATCATGCGACCTCTTGATGACAAATCAATAATATCAAATTACGGATCAATATGTATAGGTTTCATTCACTGGGTTAGAAGGTAGAGTAGACACAGATGGGTAGACTACACAAAGCAGGACATGACTGAGAATACTTCAATAATTTGGTCAAGAAATAAGGTCAAAAATTTAAGATTAACTTTCTATAAGACTAATTAGATCGGCTTCGATAGGAGCTGACAAAAATATGGATTAATAATATTTTCACATAAGACAATTGCAAAACATAGTTTGGCTAACTCTGCCTATGTAAAGAGTGGTCAAGATTTGTCCTTCCTCAATTTCTATGTTATGTGAGAAGAAGGTGATATCTAAGATTAAGGTATAATTCAAATCTATTAGATTCATACCATTTACAACTGGATACCTTGAAAAAAATTGACGAGTTGTTATTATTATTACAGGCAAGGGATACATTAACCACACTTGCGCAAATAGATCACTCCGCAAATGATTGGTGTTGCATGGACTGTCTAGAATGCAACGAGGAATTTGAGGAAACAAGGTACCAGAAGTAGTTTCCGGAGTATTTTGGATATAGTAACTTAGACCCGATGTAATACTTATGTTATTTTTTTAGTTTTTCCACAATCTATTTATTAAGAAAAATGAACATTGCAAATACATAACATCAACAAAAATTAGACAGATTGCGATAATAATGTCTACTGATGGTCTGGAAACGGCAAAACAAAGGAATTGTTGTAGAAGAATTATTGGGATATACAACGGATTACTTGATACGAGTGAAAGAGGTATAACTATTTCTATTCTGAAATCACATAAAGTTCACAGTAGAAGATGACATCAAGTTTAAAGTTAGTAACAAACATAATATGGCTAACTAAAATGTTAAAAACAAATAAGATATATAAACTTAGAAAGTCGTGGGACTTGAAGAGGCCAATTTTGAAAACTACAATCTTAGAAAGCAATGATCCACAATACCATAATTATTTTTTTTATAAATATTCAACGTAGAATATGTCAACTTTTGGTAAAGGATCTATTGACAACCTATTAATTTGATTTATGATCAGGGAGTACAATATGTGTTCAAGGTTATTTATGAGGTAATGTGTCGCCAGATTGTATTCCAAGTGAAGGTAGGAACATACGGAAGTGACAAAATGTCCAAGACTTTTGAAGTTACCTAAGCCTTTGTTAAGACGAATTACTGGGCACAATACTTTGTTGAAGATTTAATGGCAGAGGTTCGCATATATACAATCCCTTCGAAAAGGTAATGGGTACACATTTTAAACATTGTCATCTAATGGGTGTTCAAAAATTACAGGAAAATCATGTCACATTGGATAGTTTATATCATTCGTTCGATGCAAACAAATATTATTCTCTACCTATTTGGAGGATCGACAACATGACCATGATAGATGAGTCAGCTGGAGCGAAATAGGAGCATGTGGAGACTTTTATGAACGATATTGATTAGTTGATTTCACTGAGATGAGCGCTGCTGACGACATATTTCCAAAATATATTTTAACTTCCATGTTCATGTAGAGCATTATCTCATTATAAGCAATGAACCTAAATAAAAAAGTATCTGGAAATTAAGATTATATTTCTTTTATTTGAGCAAATCTCCGGCGGTAAAGGCTGTGTTTGATAGGAGTTAATTCCATGGAATTAACCATCTTTCCATGGAAATATCATTTTTTCCGTCGTTTGGCCAAAAATATGTTTCCATGGAATTGCAATAAAAGCGTGGCCTAAAGTATGTTTTAAACCCAATTTCGTGGAATTCCATGGAAAGTCTTTTCTTTCCTTCCCCATGAAACTAATTCCATGAAAACACTTTCCACGGAATTGTTTCCTTTCTCTGTTATCAAAGAAAAAAAGAGAGGAAAATCCCAACTATTTTTATGACAAACTCATATTGAATCATAAGGAGTTGATAACAAGGTTTTTAAACTCGTACGAGTCAACTCGTAACTTGTACGATTCACTTCAAATAATATCAACTCGATTTGAATCGAGATACTATCAACTCGATTTGAATCGAGTCCCTGGATCGTTTCGTCTAAGGAATCATATTTTGACCGACGTTGACTTACGATTTGGTCTCTTTTGACCAAGTTAAACTATGAAAAATTAAAACTCGATTTGAATCGAGATACTATCAACTCGATTTGAATCGAGTCCCTTAATCGTTTCGTCTAAGGAATCATATTTTGACCGACGTTGACTTACGATTTGGACTCTTTTGACCAAGTTAAACTATGAAAAAATTAAGAGGGTATAAGGATTCGAACGTGGGACATCAGGTCTATGAGACTAACCAATCTACCTCTGTGCCAACTTATCCGTTGGTGATTATATTTAACGATATATACTACTTATATGATCATAAGTTATGATTATTGTCAAAAAATTTCCATAAATCTATATTATTTGTAACCAAAATACGATTCAAAAACAAACCAAGAATCTACGATTCACGATTCAATATACTATTCGATTCGTGAAAATAGAAAAACGATTCACGTTTCGATTCACGATTTAAAAACCTTGGTTGATAAGTATTCGGGACACAAATTATACGATATATTAAAAATGAACCAACATCATGGCCTGTGCCGTTACGGCACGGGTTAAGGGCTAGTATCACCTAATATATTCTTGATCTCACCGGGTGTTATTTAATTTGCAGCCATAAATATGCTAAATAGACCCGTGCAAAATAAACACATCAAATATATCACCTAGTATATTCTTAATCTCATCGGGTGTTAATTAATTTGCAGCCATTACAATCCTAGAAGCACTGTTAGCACCTGCAAACCAAAAACCACCATTAATAATGAGATCAAAACCAAAAACCAAAAATAATATACCCCAATCGTGTAAAAAAAAAAAAAACCACGAAAACAATCCTACCCTTGTTGCAGCTCTTTATATAGAGAGTATCCAAGGCTAAATTTTCCATTTAGACAAAATATGGAAATAGTAAAAAAAATCTTAGGAAAATCGTGCATTATAATGCAGCCATTATAATCCCGGAAGCATTGTTAGCACCTGCAAACCAAAAACCACAATTAATAATGAGATCAAAACCAAAAACCAAAAACAATAAACCCCAACCGTGTAAAAAAAGAAGAAAGATTACCACGAAAACAATCCTACCCTTGCTGCAGCTCTTTATATAGAGAGTATCCAAGGCTAAATTTTCCACTTAGACAAAATCTGGAAATAGTAAAAAAATCTTTAACTTAGGAAATAATACCACAATATTGATGAAAGTTAGATATGCTTATATTGCCGCAGTTAGTGTCTGCGGCTATTTTTGCACAAAATACCTATATCATTTTCTATTCTAAACATATTTTATTTTTAACTATGGAAAAAACAAAGTTAAGAAAAATAATTGGAAATAGTAAAAAATCTTTAACTTAGGAAATAATACAAAAAAAATCTGAAAATAGTAAAAAAAATCTTTAACTTAGGAAATAATACCACAATATTGATGAAAGTTAGATATCCTTATATTGCCGCAATTAGTGTCTGCAGCTATTTTTGCACAAAATATCTATACCATTTTCTATTCTAAACATATTTTATTTTTAACTATGGAAAAAACAAAGTTAAGAAAAATAATTGGAAATAGTAAAATATCTTTAACTTAGGAATAATACCTCAATATTGATGAAAGTTAGATATCCTCATATTGCCACAATTAGTGTCTGCAGCTATTTTGCACATAATATCTATACCATTTTTTATTCTAAGCATATTTTATTTTTAATTATGGAAAAAACAAAGTTAAGAAAAATAATAGTGAAATCAAGATGATTATTGGTTGTTTTGGTTTTTTCATGATGGTTTTGTATTAGCTTCTTCTATCTAGATCATAATCTTTGCTCTCAATCATTTCTCCAAAATACTAACAAAATTTCCAACTGTTGTGCAGGATACTCGCAAAGTGATTCATCGTCGAATCAGATTGGGTTAATCAATTAAATTTTTTTTTCGATTTATTTATTTTGGAGTTTAATTGATAGTTTGGGGTTGTAATTAGGATATTTTTTTTAAGACTATAAACGGACATTGGACAATCGACGTTACTTATTTATTGTGGGATGATCATTCAACTTATTGTAGAATTGAGGCATATATTATATAATTTATTGATCATCATGATGAAATCGTGCATTATGTGATTTAATTTTTTGATTATGATTAATTATCCATTTATATATTTTTGGCATGTTATTAGATTTTTAAGATTTAGCTATTTTAGGTTAGAGCATTTTTATTTAACTATTTTTGGTTATTAGAATTATTTTATATGGTTGGTATTATTGGCAAAAAAGAAAATTCTCCTTGAATTTTATTGGCCCAAATTTAATAACTTTACAAAAAAAAATATGGTGGGGCCAGAATTAACCAGAAGCGAGAATTAACGTGGAGCTCCGGTGAATGAGAGCGCTCGAAAAAACTCTGTTATTGTATAGAGAATTTGTTAACATTTTTCTCCAAAGAACTGGCCGTTATCGAAGGTGGTAACACGTATTCTAGAGAAGAAAAGAAAATATGAAATCAGATTTTTTTTTTTTTGAAGCATGTTATTAAAAATAAAGAGTTAGGTTACAATTTGTCGTGGGTATGTGGTGCCCACGAAATCAAGAAATAAAATTTGACTAATAAAAGATGGGATTGCCTGGTCTCATTCATATTTTAGTTGATAAATTTCCGGAATAAAAAAACTGAATTTTTTGTTCATATATATCTACTGACAACAACAAAAATACATTAAAGAAAAACTAAAAGATATAACAATGGACTATATTATTTTGGGATATTTTGACTTAGGTGCCCATAAAATGGTACGCCTTTGCGTTTGGTGCCTAACTTTGTCCAACTTTGAGTTAGGTGCCCAATGGGTCCCAATCAAACGGTTGACTTAACAGATGACTAGTTGACCGTCAACCACTGGGCACCTAACTCAAAGTTGGACAAAATTAGGCACCAAACACAAAGGCATACCATTTTGATTTCCAGTTTTACATGTGCTTGAATTGTTTTCCTTGGAACCTATGCTTGGCATTTATTTCTTTTCACATTGGGTATATGGATGGAACTGTGCATAATGCTCTGAGAGTGTTGTTTTTCAATAAACATATGTGGGTGTTTGTTGTTTTTTATAAGTTTTTGAATAGACATATATGCTTTTGAAACATTTCTTCAAGTTCGTTAGGAAACATGACATGGTACATGAATGTCGGGGTCAGTATAGGTAGTCTATTGCTTTTTTCCTTTGTATAACATATTTCATTTGTAATTATTCAGATATATATTCAAGGTAGATCCCCACTTTCTGGAGAATGAGAAGCGTTAAGAAAATCTGAAGTGCGGCATGCTTCGATGATGAGGCATCTGATTAAGGAAAGGCTCTGAAGCACCCTTGGGTGGTGAGGATGATGACCTGACGCGGAGGATGAGGACAAGGAGGCAGTGAGGTACAGGATGAAACAAAGACGAGTCTCATGAACTTAAGGAGGACAATGTACCTCACTTTCATGTGTAGTGTAGACTTTGAGGAAGCTGGTCACAAACTGCTAAAAGTTAAGTTTGAGCCAGGTCAAGAGGTAGGTGATGGATGTACCTTTTGTTGCATACTCCTCTTCTTGATCTGCATTAGACAAACAATCTTTTTTTCTTTCAGTTTTACATTTGCTATTTCTTTACATATGCTTGGATTGTTTGATGATTTCTTTGGAACCTATGCTTGACATTTGTTCACATTGGTTAATACAGAAGGAACTATGCATAATGCTGTCAGAGTGTTGTAATCAGGGGAGAACCTATCTTCAGTATTATGGTCTCTTAGGGCAGCACTTTTGCCTGACAGTATTATGCTTGACAGTATTATGATCAACAGAATTCATCAGGAGAACTTTGAAAAGTTTTTTGTCCAGCAGTATTCTATGATTCATAGGCTCATAACTTATAAGATGTGTCGCCAAACTCTTCGCTCTCTACCTTGACATGTTTTGGCTTGTATCCTCTTGACAGAGGATGATACTACCTTGTCTTCACATATCATCATAAAAATTCTATTCCAGGTATATATTTACATTTTTTATGTTGCACCACCCTGTAGTTTAAAAATAGACATCTAGCAGAAAGTCGCCTTTTATTTGTTATGATATTGAGCCTTATAATATTATGATTCGTAATGGCAGGAGTTGTCTGAGCACCTTGGTATGAGGTTGTTGAATGAGCGGCATGCTGAACTCACCATGCAGGATTCTTTCGAGTCCATCTTCCTTGGGGATAATCCTAAAAACACCAGATTCTCCATTAACCTTTTTTAGTTCGAGTTCTGTTTGAGAATCTGAGTCTTCTTCAAGTTCTGAGGACGAAAGACAATAGGAAGAAACAACGTCACAAGAGACGAATGTGGATATGCCTTGTCACAGTGAGTCATGGTGGTATGGACCAGGATATGCCTTGTCACAGTGAGTTGACACTTCACTCTTTGCTAGAGATAATGCTGAGTCAAGAGTTATTAGTTTTTACTGTTCACTCGTTGTGGTTATTATTAAATAGTTGCTCATTCTTGGGAAACCTGTGTTTAGTTTTAAAGAGTAACATGGACTCCTGTGTCTGCATCTGCATCTGCATCGCGGAGCTGAAACTTAAACAATACCTGCCGTTTGAGTGTTTGTAACGTCTACCTTGTGTGACAGAATCCAGGTATAGAGTTTTGCTAATGGCTGTATAAGAGTAGCAAAGCTTGCTCTTCTTACTGCCAATAAGCTTGTACACTTAAGAGAGACTTCTTTGTAAGTAACAATTTGTTCTATTTTTTTTGACACAATTTTCACCAGTGTGTATTCTATGGTTAGCAGATCATTCAGTAATTTCATTTGTAATAGTAAGTCATAAATTTTATTTTCTTTTTTATCTGCTGTTACCGAAGGAACAGTTTTGTTGAAGAGTAGATTTAAATTTCAGATTTCTGATTCATAAGGTTTACCTACTGTGTAACCTTCTGTTTCAACTATAATATGCAACAAGTCAAGAAAGAGGGGAAGATGGTGAGAAGAAACAATGCCAGTTCCGAATCGGTCCATTCTTACACCAGTGAAACCTGAAGACTTTGTGCACTGAAAATGAAAGCCTTTTAAGTCTCATTTTTTATCTATTGTTACCATTTTTGCTTTTGGTTTTTCTTCTCCGTTCCAGCTTACACTGTTATTTGCAATTGTAAATATTGTGTTAAAAATGTCGTTTTTTAATTTTTGGTACAAAGCATAGTAATTGATGAAACAAACTGAGACTGTAAAGATAGAAACGTTAAAGATGCAATTTTATCATAGGATAAATATCCATAAGGCAGCAAAAAGAATAGTAAGGAATATTGCAACTGGAGTATGGGAGGTCTCTAGACCCTCATCTTCTTCTAATACCTCCGTCGTCTCTTGTTGCAGCGTTGTTCCATGTCCCTTTCACTCTCCGAGCATGACGACTCGTATTCCGATTCTCCTTGCTCAACAAGCAGAGGAATACGTTTCAGGTCTGCACGTAACTTCTCTGTGATACCGCCAAGCCCTATTGATGTGAAGAAGTTAATAGAGAATCTTGTGTTTTTAGCATTATCCATAGGATAGATGGAGCGAAATGAGTCCTGCATAGTGGGTTCACTAAGCCGCTCATTCAACAACTTTATGCCAAGGTGCTCAGACAATTCCTGGAATAGTATTTTTATGAAGATACGTGAAGACGAAGTTGTATCCTCCTCTGTCAAGCGAACATAAGCCAAAACATGCCAAGGTAAAGCATCTGTACCAAGTAAATGTGCAAAAAATCTGGCGACATTGCGGAGCTTATTAGTTTCGAGCCTATGAATCATGGAATACTGCTGGACAAAACACTTTTCAAAGTTCTCCTGATGGATTCTGTTGATCATGCAAAAGCGCTGCGCTAAGAGACCATAATACCGAAGATAGGTTCTTTCCTGACTACAACACTCCAACAGCATTATGCACAGTTCCATCTCTTGACCTGGCTCAAGCTTAATTTTTAGCAGTTGGTGACCAGCTTCCTCAAAATCTAAACTAGACATAATAGTGAGATATATTGCCCTCCTTAAATTCACAAGATTGGTCTCTGTTTCATCCTGTATCTTCATTTGCTCCTCACACTCGTCAGATTCTTCATCACCCGAGGCTGAATCATAGACTTCCTCTTCATCAGATGGCTCATCATCACCAAGTATGCTGCGCTTCAGATCTTCATAACGTTTCTCATTCACAATAAACTGCGCATCCACCTTGAAAATATCTAGAGAAGTATCGGGATCTATCTCATCATCAAGGGATAAGTCGTGAGTAAACTGATCTTCTTGTTCCACAAGATCCAACTCAGGTCGGACAGCGGGGTGTCCCTGAAATTTCGACTTTCTAATTGCAAAGAGGCCTTCGATTAAAAACTGAACCCTTTTATCTATCAACCCTTCATGAAGTATTCCACGAAACCGATCGAAGATACCATGGAGACCCTTGGGTGTAAGATCCTGAAGAAGCGAACCGCATTCTGTAACAAACCCGACCGCAACCTCAACACTATCATCCGTGGGTTTCTCTAGCAGTACAGTAAGAAGCTCCAAAGCAATAATCTCGTGAGCAACTTGCTGGTTAACAAGATGAGCTATAAACTTGGTGGCAGCAAGTAACTGTGGCTTATCATTCCTCCTATAAGCTCTTTTCAACTGCAACAGAATCCTCCTCAAAAGCAATTCACCCACTTCAGGAAACTTTGTGTTAACCACAGCAGACAATGCTGCGAAAACATCAGTGAAACCCGGTGAAGCCATTTGAGACTTGATACATGCTCTACAGAACAAACCTCTTCCTCTTATAAGATTCTCAGCAAACAATTCAGGAATAATATTTTTGATATTCATCGCATTCACTTTATTCACAAGTCCATTGATAGATTTACGCAATGCATCCCATGTCAACCTTTGATATTCAGGACTGCTCTTATCTTCCACATCTCTCATCATTCTAACCAACTTAAACGGAGGAATATAAACACCTGCACCCCTGCCCAACTTCTTCCCAGTATTCTTTTCTTTCCCATCTCGATCGTGTTTAAAGCTCCCCATAACTAATTAATACTGCACTTGAGATTTCTCAGATATATTATAACCCTTAATTTCTGAAAGCAATTATTATTACAGATATATTTTTCTGATCGGCAAAGCAATTACAGATACTAGCGGAAGGAAAAGCAAAACGAGAGAGAGAGAGAGTAATAACTAAGAAAATAACACTGCATATGTTTCTCTACGATCCTAGGTAGGCCTTCTTCTTATATAGGCTTCAGTAAGGACTAGAAAAGGAAACAGGACCGGGAAAAGGAAACAAGACTAGGAAAAGGAAATCAACAAGGTAAATAAAACAGGTGATTAGAAAAAGGAAATTGGAGTATTTAAGAAAAAGCAAAGTTTGAAAATGGAACTTAGCAACTTCTGCCTCATCAAAGATTCAAATGCGCTATTTTCCATGCCTAATCTGTACCCACTGTACCATATCATTACTGTTTTTTTCGACTTCCAAAAAAAGGTTAAAAGTTTATTTGAAAAAGAAAAAAGATGAGCGGCGCCTGTAGATTATTTCTGGACAAATCTAACCACCGTAGATTTCTAAATACTGGAGCAAACTTTGCATCACTTTGTAAATTTCCGAGAAGTAAATTGTTGGAGAGATTTGACTAGCCCAGACCATGTTTAATTCCAATTTCTCATATCAAAATAAACCCACATACTATAAGAATTAAAACAAAACACCAAATGAGATAAAAACCTAATTTCTATTATCCATTGCCCCTTTTAACTATAAACCACAATATTTTTCAATTTATTAGCATAAATCGGTTTCTAGTAGAGGAGTTAATTTCAGACGAACCAACTCAGTGAATTCAGAATTTAGTTTAAAGTTTAAAACTAGATTCTAAAACGATTTTCACATGAGCAGTTCTACAGATATTTCTGTATGAAAACCTTATTTCGGTTGGAATACAGATTTGTTGGTGTACAGGTTTTTGACCCAAAACGCTAATGCAGATTCAGAAATCTCCACTATATCCATGAGCGCCCATGTGTACCACTTTCACGCAAAGCCATTACAGCCTTTAATAAGAATACCAGCCAACTGTAAATTCCAGTACAAGTTGAAACCTAAAATCATCGATTGAATAGAAAGTGGAGGCCGAAGTTAAGAAAATTCAGAGAGTTTTATTTTTCACCGAAGGAAGTATCACTGTGGGAAATTGGATAAGTTTAGAAAATCCAGGGAAAATCGATAATTCACGGACAGCCTGATATACGTGAGTTACTGCCGGAAAATAATAAAAGTCATGAACTTTTTATTCTCACGGAGACTCTGGCGAACGCGGGAGCATTGGCTGGAGTTAGAAAAGTCAGAAGACTTGATTCTTCACGGAGGGGAAGTGTCCGTGAGAGCAGGGACTTTTAAATTTCACGGAGGGGGAAGTGTCCGCGATAGAATTTAAACTAGTCATCTCTGTCTTCTGTTTCAAGTCCAGGATTCGGAGTCCTTCCTACTCCCTAATCTGAGCTGAGCTCCCACTTTCAGATCGATTACAATTTCTTAAGGGGAAAAGAAAAGGGTAACCTACATGTTGCATCACTGCTTACGGAATATTGCAGACCAGAAAAATGAAAAACACTAAGAAGAAAACAACAAATATAATTGCAAGGCCTTTCAAAAGATCTGTTAATGAATGAAGACTAGTGAATTCTACACGTTCCCACCATATAAAATCATATCTCAGATTTTAAATAACTAAGCACCATTGTGTCAAAAAGAAAAAAGAAAAAAAAAACTAAGCACCCTATGATTATTAGTAGATCAGTTAGGGGCGGAGCTACATGCAGGTTTCCCCTTGCTCAAGCCACCCCAAAGCCCACAAAACACATTTTTTAAGACATGTTTTTGGGCATACCAAAAAATTATCGGGCATACTCAAGGTTCGGCTCACAACTTTTTTTTTTTGACTAGACAAAATATATGGCCGATAATTTTTTGGTATGCCCAAAAACAACCCTCCATTTTTTGACTACCTAATTTTTTGGGCCAAAATTTAATGCACTTCTTTTAGGCTTAAGCCCGGGGTAAAATGCTGGTCAAGTCCGGGGTAACTAACATTTCCGGTTCCGCCGCTGAGATCAGTACGTATACTCAGTCTCCTTATCTTCTTCTTTCCTTCATTCCTTTTCCTCCGTGCTTTATGGGAGCAACCCCTTACAATCCACCTGTGAATTAATAAGGATAACCTGATTTTTTACCGATGTTATTACTTTTTGATGACTGAAAATGAAACAACTAGTAGAATATAAATTTGAAACGAATTCAAAATGGGTAAAATGACAATGAAGCTCTTACGTTACTCTCGATCGTTGTAAAAATTACAGGCAGGAAAGTGATGTGAGTTTGTGTTTGCTTGATGTTGAAATGTCAATCCATATCATGTACTCGTATATTTGTTTCACCATTTTGGAAAATATACCAGTATCTGTCCATTTGCTTGCTAAGACAAACTTTGGTCGCAAACAGTGTAAAGTTTGTATGGAATTCATCCCTACTTTCACAATCAAATAAAAGTCTCTTCTTCTCTAATTGTTACACCATATGCTTCCCTTTTTAACTTTGGTTAAATCTGACCAAACAAAACAAAGTAAAAGCATCAAAAGACACTAAAAAAGGAGAGGACAAGGAGGTGGAAAGAGAAATGTACGAGTTCTTGCTAATAGATGTGAGCACTCAAGACTCAAGATTAACCAAATCTGATTGAACTCATTCATCAATCTTCTTCTTCTTTGTTTTGTTAACAACGTCATGTGTCGAGTTGCTTTTGGAAGGAAATATGAAAAAGAAATTGATACCAACAGTCACAGACTTTGTTGGAGTATATGCCACTGCCACGTATAAGTGGTTGTGAATGAAGTTACAGAAGATATGCTAAGAAGACTAAGTCAGTAGAAGACCAAGTCATCTATATTCAAGATAGTTGGTTATCCAGATTTAGGGTTATTAATTATCATGTGATAGGAATCATATGTAATTGTAAATCTTATCCAGATGATCATAATATATTTCACCCCTATGGGTTTATCATTGGATGTAGGTTAAAAATATCTTGATTTTTGGCCTAGTTTGTGGGCTATGAATAATAATAAAAAATGTTAAACTTCAAAATTTGATAGAAATATATTGACCAAAGTCCAATGGGCTATGGTTAAAAAAAGCGTTGGCAATATTTAAGAGAAGTCTTAAGAAATGAAGATTAAAACAAGAAGATAATTGTTCGGTACTTTAGGGGATATACTTCCATTCAAGAAAGATAATGAAAGATTCTGAAGTGATTTAATTTGACAAAATGCTGATGGGAAATTACCGGATATTGTTTGTCCCGTAAGATCAATTGAGTTGATGTATAATGTTAATGGATCACAACTGATCCCAGTCCAATTACACGGACTACTAGTACTAGTAGTAGAAGTATCATTAAGAACTAGATTTTGTGCCCGGGCGGTTCCGCAAACTTGCTTCGCCAATTCAATCTATAACTGCAAATAGAATGGCATAGTTGCGCTGGTGCTACACATCGGACATCTTTTTTTTTAACCATATTTTTTATTTGGTAAAGCTCGGCTTCGCCTCGCCACGTCCCGATTTAATTTGGTGTGGCCTCTCCTCGCCACGTCCCCATCGTGAACAGGTAGACCTACACATCCATTAATAAGTATTTTGTACCCGTGCTACGCACCAAGCAGGCTCGAAAACTATCCACTATCATTTTCTTTTACTTTTAACCATATTTTTGATTTGGTGTGGCCCATATTTTTGATTTGGTGATGTGTGGCTCGGCTTCGCCTCACCGCTGTCCCGATATGCTTTTGATTTGGTGGTGTGGCCCTTATTTTCGATTTGGTGGGGATCACTCCACCCCTGTCCTGATTCATTTTTGATTTGGTGTCCCGGTGCATTTTTGATTTGGTATCGTGCAGCTTCTCCTCTCCCCATCGAGGATGTATTTTTGATTTGGCGTGGCTCGCCCCGCCCCATCCCTTAGGATTTTTGAGTTGGCTTGGCTTGGCGAAGATCTACCCTAAATATCATTTATGGAAGCTAAAAACCCCCCAAAAATAATAATTTGCGCACATAACTTTCCTTTGCAATACTTGGAAACCAGTAAACAGGAAGTAATAAAAATTTATGAATACCGGTTAGTATGCTGCCAAGATATCTAAAATTGCATAAAAGAAGTTTCGAATTTAATTCTCATCTGAATCTTGGTGACAAAAACCATTAAACTTTAGAATAGATAAATTTTGTGCCTGCCAAGATAACATCCATGCCTGCATATTCTTATGAGTGACAATAGTCGACAGAACTTGTACATATTAGAACTAATTTTTCTCTATAGTGTAATTCATGATCACCCTCGTTGTAAATTAAGAAAAATGATAAGACTATGAAATAAGAAACAAATGGAAAGAAAAAAAAAACGAACCTCCCTGCAATGGCACCTAGCACCACAGGTAAGAAAAGTGGAGAAAAAAACTTGAGTTATACACAATTAACTAAAAACAAATTGATCATGAACTCTATTTGAATCGAGAAACTATAAAGGATCACTCTAGTACATTTTCTCCTTCATAATTCCAAGAGCGATTACTTACACTTCATAATCGGTGTACATCTCGTTCGATGTACTAAAAAGGATGCATATATATCTTATTTAGTAAAGATCAGACCTGCAGTAAAAAAAAAAATAACTCAAAAGTTGAACTATCATCAAGATAGCTTAAAATTACCTATCAATCATAGCACCACAAATTCTTTAAGCTATGAGAAATACTCGGAACAGTTTCTAAACTACTAATATATGCGAAAGCTGAAATCCAGAAAGCTCCAAATACTTTCCAATATATATATATATAAAACAAAAAAAGTTGTGTTTAGCCATATTAAAATGATGGTGCAACTAAGAGTTCAAGAGAGTGCAGGGGAATCACCATACCAAATTATGCACACAGGAAAGCTCACATGCTTCATCATGATATACCCATTTTCTTACAAAAATACTTGCATGTGCCATATGCCAAAGCATTTCCCCCTCTCACAACCTACAATATTTGAAATTCTCAGCGGCTAATATTCAGATTTGAGATAAAATTTTAAAATGAAAAATTTGAGATACTGATTGAAGATTACGTACATTCTGCAAGTACTTTTAAATCTCAACCTTTATTATGTTATTATAAAATTAAAAAATGCAGGGACTGCCATGCCATTTGAAAGTTGACGTATATACATGGAGAAGATGTGTGCATTAAGATCAAAACGGAAACATTGTTGTGTGGTTTCTAAACTGATCTGCTAATGTAGAAATGTCCATGGTTCCGCATAATTCTGATTCTCTTGGCCCGGATCCTGCAAAAGTACATAAACCTAAGTATATGTAGACATTATTAGTTACGTAGCATCAGCCGAATTGGCATCCAGGATTTCAAACTGGCAGCTATGCCATAACTCCACATACATTTTTGTTACATTTTCACAATGAGCAGGATATTCAGGAAGATTAAATAATGTGTGAGGGAAGACTTTCATAGACCTCACTGTTACATATAGCACAAACGTGTAAGGAATAATTTTGTAGATTAACCAAGGAGAATAAAAATGAAGTTTGAACCAAAATATAAGGCCATAAGGGCTGCTAGGTTCAAAGTTTATGAGTGTAGTTTGCACCCTTGAATTGTGATTAAGCTTTAAACTCACCATGTAACACCAAACCTAAAAAGGCATAAAAGATAAAAATGAGCAGTTCATAACCTTTTTAAATTGATGCAATTTAATTATACATTCCCAATGTTATGTGTGGTCACATGGAAGCCTCATTACTTTCCCTTCTTCTACGTACCTAGTTTGGCAGATTACACACCTATCAGGTCCATGTTCATAGTTAGAAGAAAAAAAAAATTACACAGGCAGTTGACTAATAATTCTTTTTCCATAGTTGCGTCTGGGTTCTCATTACCCATCCAGAATACATATTGCCGATTATAAATGCTGGACGGAAGAATTGCAATTTTGATAAATGGAAATTAGTCAATGCTTCAGAAAGGTTGTGATCCCGATGCTCTGCGCAATGACTCAATCATTTCTGTAGAAACAATTAACATTCATCTATGTAAAAGCCTTGGCAGCTTTCTGTTTCATAGAATAGGTTTGTGGAATTGTTAGAGATACCAACCTTTCAATGACGAAACAGTGCTCCTTCAATTCTAATCTCTAATTTCTTCCAACTTACATACCTAAATAGAGCACACACACAATTGGATTAGAGCTAAAGTAATAATCTAAATTCTAAGAAAAACAACAAACTCCTACATTAAGAATTACAGTACTAAATAAATCCTTCCTTGGGAAGTTTAGTTTCACGATCAATATATTATGTGCAAAAACATCATTATACTCTTTAAAGAGAATATTAGAAACAGGAGAGAGTAAAACAGGAAAACATATAAAAGCATCTCCGAGACAACGCTCTTCCATAATAGTATCTCCAAGAGGCCTCTTTCCAGAGAGTATCTTTTTAACGTAGATAGACTCTCTAGTGAAGTTTAAATTAGAGTGCTGAATTCGGGTGACGATTAACATGCTATAATGTTTACCAAGTTACAACTATTATGCATTTTCCAATTAAGTTTGGATGCATATGATTGAACATTTATTTATTACTATACGTTGAACAAAAATTAATAAAAAAAATCAACTACTAACCGATGGGAGTATCATTTGCACATACTTCAGTTGATAGTGTAGCTGCCAAACCCTGCACCCCGGGTTGGTCATGCTGCATAACCATTCAAAATTATGTTAAATCCCTATACAACCTACACTTATTCTTCTATTAACAAACCATATAATTAGTAGCAATGAGAGCACTTGCAAAGGCGAGAAAGAAAGTGAAATCACACAAAACTTTCCGACTACATGGTTTCATTTTTTTTATGCTACACAAAAACCACAATTCATACACTTTCGTTTCTTTTAGAAGTAAAGAACATCAAGCTTTACCTAAATATGTGGCAAGTAAAATCTCGTACCACAATAAGCTTTGTTATATAGGAAAATGTTTTGTGTTATAACTTATTTGGTGTGAAGCAGTACGATCTCGCATATTGTTTCCTTTTCCCAACCAAAAATAATACCGAAGGACCTAATCTAATTATAATGATCTTTATGCATCTAACTAATGATTCAATATATAAACCTGAATTACATGCAAGTCCAAAATTTTAATGAATTTTAACCATGATCTTCACAAAACCACATATAATAAAATACAGTCGTAGTTGCAAGAAACACAGGAAAATTGATATTTGGGAATATGGGGATCACCAGAGAGAGCCACTTTGGATTCCGGTGTTTGTCAGCTCAACATGTACTGGCATTTAGAAACCACACCTGCTATTAAAATCTAGATGTCTTATACAAATACAAAATTTAAACTCAATCGACCTAAATATGTACAAATTAATCATCCAAGATTAATTCAAAATGAAAATCCTAAAACTACTCATTTCTTATACATTGAACACGGATCGAAAAAATTCTAACCTCAATGCAGACAATTCAGAGATTAGCGCCATTGAATCCTTGCAACAGAAAGATGGAAGCTAAGGATACATTGGAAGACTTGACAACATGATTCACCTAAGCAAGTTTTACAATTTCTTTTCAGTCAATTTCACCATGTTTCCCAAAATATGCCTGATGCGTGTCGTAACCACAACAAATTAATTAATATTTTACTACCTAATTAACAAGTAATATAGGGTAGTCAAGATCGATCCCACGAGGAGCACGAGATTCTAGTTGTCTTATAATGTCACAAAGGGGGGTATGTTTTAGATAAGTAAAAGAAAAGAAAATAAATAAACAAAACAATTAAAAAGATAAGAAAAATCAATAAGAGAAATTAGATCAAGGAATCCTTCTTCGCTGAAAAATAATGATTAAAGTTATGTTCTTTTCCACTTTTTATTAGTCACAGATTATCACCAACCGTAGATATAGTAGCTAGATCAGTGCTAACCCCTAAATCCCTTATATCACCAGATACGGAAGTTCTCGACTACCGGATTCTATTTACCAAACCACCAAGTAGTAGATCACTCAAGATGTAATTTAGTTAAATGCATTAAGCTTTATGAATTTATTAGGTTGATATTAGTAGTTAGACTCTTAGATCAAGGTCCACTTGCTAACGTTGTTTTCACACACAATTGCTCCACGGAATCCCTCCGCAAGGTCTCGTGTTTTCTACTTATGTAAATAGTCAAGAAACGATTACTTATCCCCTAACTTTCACTAGATTTAGATCAATTAACAAATCAATTTAGTTGCGCACCTAAACAATCTATCAATCAACCATGAATGTATAAACATTCATATTAGTAAAAACAAACGATAATCATGTGAAAACTTCAAAGTAGATTTGAAACAAAACTCAAAATATGTTAAGAACTAGGAATTCATCCTCAATCAAATTAGTTACTCATATTAAGGAGTTCACACAAAGAATAAAGAATATGAAAAAGTGTTGTGTGTGTAGGTGTGCAAAAATGTGTAAAAAGATATGTGGAAGTGTATATGTGTATATAGAAAAGTAGAGAACTTCTCTATTTATAGGCTTCAATGTTCTCCATATCTTCCAAGGAATAGAATCCCTTTCCTTTGGCACTTCAATTTCCAAATCCAAGCCTTTCTCAAATCTCCCATCTTCTCTTTCCATATTCAAACCAAATTCTTCATCCAATTCCAAGTCCAAGTCTTCACATCCCATGAGAGAAATTCACACAAAAATCTGCAACTTTTGGCACGCCGGAAACTGGGTTTTTGGCCGGAAATAGGACGGAATCCATCACCGCCGGTTACCTGAGTTTCTTTTCCTGTCAAGGTATATTATGTCCAAGATTCCGTTAAAGTTAACGGTCAATGGGTCAAGGGAGGAGTGAGTTATCCCAAGTTAGCTGTCTTACTCGATCTTACTGGATACTGACTCAACTGAGCCACAAGCTGGATCGGTCATCGGACTCACTGAGTCGACTCACCAGAACCAGAATCCGACCGAGTTCAGTTCGTTTATATGACTTTCTCAGGCCAAATTTCAAGCCGATCTTTTCTGTTTTCTCCTGTGACAACCTACACATACATCTAAAAATTCAAGCACATTTTCCTGCTAGTGTTACATTCACCATTGCAGACCGAAAACCAACCTTCGATTCAATTAGCGTGAGTAGGTTCTTTCAGAACTCAACAAACAAACATACCCAGCTTCGATTCATTCTCGACTTCAATCAATAACAAAAACCCGTCTCCATCTCCTCTCTATAAATTCGAACACAATCCATCTTTTCCAGCAAACCCATACCATCTTCTCGTTCTTAGATCCAGAAAAAAAAAACCCTAATTCGAATTTACAGAAATACCCATCTCAGATGCTTCTTGTTCTTCTATTTATGGACCCAGTTCTCTGTTATTGCAACCATCATCTCAGCAGCGTTAATTGAGCAGAACCCATATTCTCTAACACAGATTCAATTTGCAGAAAGTATTTAATCTTCCTTGTTTTATCGATTCACATATCCAACACCCAAATTTCGACAACAATCAATTACATAAGCTTCATTGATCTCCAATTTCTTATCTGCTTCGCTCAATGACCATCTCCCGAATCCATCATTTAATTCTCAGTTTCTTCTCTCGATTTACAGCTCTTGCATTCTTTTTTCTCTCTTGAATGGGACGAGCAAGAAAGAAAATAGAATGGGAATTGATTCCCAATTCTCTCGACCTAATTCTAACTTAAAGGTGGGACGTTATTTTCACCCACTGTTAACTACACCCTCTGATTGGGTGCCTATATAAATGGTCACTTCTGATAAGGGCTATCCAAATGGCAGCCCCTTAACCTTAGCTAGTCTGTCTTTAAAACTTCAAAAGAGTTGTCCCTTAACCATGACTAGACTCCAGATAATGTTCTCCCCTGAAATAACAATTCTGCCATTTTTGCTCAATTTTGGTAATTTCTTCTTTTTTTCCTCCGTGCGACTCCAGAGTGCCTAATAACTCAAAAACACACGTAAAATACATAATTTACAAGAAAAATAGCAAAGAAAGCATAACCAATAAATATTAAATCAAGGTGTATTCTACACCCAATCAAATTCCCCCACACTTAGACTTTGCTAGTCCTCGAGAAAATCAAACTAAAACTCACAACTTCAAAGCGTTCCAGCGTCCCAAGCATCCAAAGAGTTATGAGGACATAGAGTTTCTGCATGCTAGTAATAAGAAGTTAGAAATACTAAAGAACATATTCTCATTGTTAAATGTTGAGTGAGAAATAACCACACTATAATGAGAGAACGCGTGTTTGAGAAACGATCAATAAGCATTTCGCCTCGACTTCTGCCTCACCAGAAAGGATTTTATGATAATTGCACTCAAAACGACAATTTTTTTATGGGTCTCACATGTGTGTAGGTAGGAATGAAGAGAGAATTCCTGCAACACGTTGAATGGTAGGAAGGAACTTCCGAAAATACCCACATCTTTTAATATTTTGAAAAACCATTTTTTCTAACGATCTCTAAGAAAGGAAATCAACCACTATTATCGAGGATGAGATTACTTAGTTACCTTCACATCTGATTGCCAATTATGATAACACCACTCTCACGGAATCCAAAAGAAACGTCTTCCGCTCGTCGTCTCCATCTTCTTGGTCTTCGGCTTCAACTATTGATGATAGACTCTTGAACTTCATAAATCCTTGACAATTTGTAACCTTTTTCCTTAAAATCCTTGTCGCTTGAAACTTCCTTATAAATTTTCCTTCCCCACGGCTTATTAAACATATACAAAAATAAAATAAAACAATAATAGATATTTCTCTTGTCTTATATTTTTCAATTTTTTTCTTTTCTTTTTCATTTTTTTTTCATTTTTTTTTAATTATTATTATTATTATTTATTTTTTTCAAGACAAGAGAAACACAATACAAATCAAAGTGAAAAATAAAACAAACATGGCCGTGGAAAAGTATTTTACCGCTTGATTCTTCACAACTTGTATCGTCTCGAAACCATAAACTTCAATAATTCTCACCTTTTACTTTTCTTCGCTCTTGTAAATAAGTCTTCATATTTGAATATAGAATTACCTCATTGTATTTTAAGTCTTCAACATATATGTAAAAATCTGCTCATTGTATGTTGCTTTACTTGGATTTGAAATTTAGCTCTTTTCTTGTTCCGTTGCTTGTAAACCTCAAACGTCTTCAACTTTCCTTGTAGATTTTGATGTCGCTCCCTTGTTGTTAATTGTGGTGTTTCTATGGACCCGTTGTTGTAGAGAGAGAGAATGGTGCTAACTTCAAATCGAACTACAAGAAGGAGGCTTTCATCTATAGACGTCACCCTTATGATTGACAAAAATTAGCACTCAAGAGATAAAAAATAGTGCTGAAATTGGTGTGAAGTTGGGTAGCTCACCATTCTACCCGGAATTAACGTACGGTGACACACACTCAAAAGAAGCTCTTTAGTCGAGGAAGAATTTCTGGTCGGTGCCTCACATGATATAAAAATGGGTAGTCTCCACTAATGATTGATCATCAACTCTAATAATGCATTCTTATCTGCTCCTAATTTGCATCACCGTCATGATTAAATCCATTATTTAACACTCTAACAAGTAAGAAATCCGAACGTAGTTCCCTAACACTTCCAAGTTCAATTATGTCGGTCATAATTCTCTATGTAAACATACCTAGAAGTATGCTAGTGACTCTAAAATCTCTAAAAGTTGAAGTTTTTATGCAAATTTTTTTTTTTTTTTTTTAAATATATGCTTAACCACTTCCCCACACTTAAACCTTACATTGTCCTCAATGTAATTGAATCTTCCTAGTAAAGTCAAGGTGGGAAATCCTAACATGATATGAAACAAGAAAAATAAATAAACGAAACTCGAAGAAATTAAAAACAAAAGGATAGGAAATACAAAACCGGTGGGTTGCCTCCCACTTAGCGCTTGTTTTAAAGTCAACGTCCCGACTTGGCTCTTGTAAGATTCACTCCCCATATACTAACAATCTGAAAATTTGGGGATCCTCCCATAGTACCTGTTTTGCAAACAATAACTTCATACAAATATTAGCACAAGAAAATAATAGTAAATTTATCGCTCGATAGAAATTTCCCCCACACTTATTCTTGTCCGCACTCGGAAGTGTATAAAGAACATAGAATTTGGGAATTTCTATGTATTCCTCTTGGAAAACCTGCATAGTGTTAGCATCAAGTGTTTCCAATGGTGGATATCGAGAAATAAAGTCATTCAAAAGTACTTTCGAAGCATATACATTCAAACCAATAAGAGGTAAAGGAGAATAATTAATATGCAAAGGGTTAGACAAACCTTGCACAATCTCTTGTATTACGGAATCTTCTTCATTCTTAAAAAATTCAAGTGAATTACTTACCTCTTGCATATCATGGTCCTCTATCAAACCTTGCAACCATTCTTCATCATTTTCTACCTTAACCAAAGTATTGGCATCATCATAATCATTAGCAAGTTCAATTGGGTCTTCCACAATATCATTCAATTCGGTTTCATTATCGAGCATCACCTCTTCAACATCTTCATCATCGGAATCGGGCCATTCACTAAAATGATTTTCGTCGGTAAAAATTATAAGATCTTCTTGTGAGGGTGTTACACCGTTTACAACAATAGGCAAGTCACACCTAATCTCCTCCTTTTGAATAGGTGAAGGATCCTTATTATGATCCGGAGTTGGAATAACTTTCTCATTGTTGCAACGCTCATACACTTCCGCGGACTCATATTTTTCCTTAAGGAATTTTTTCCAAGCACTAAATGCATCTTCCTCAAGCTCTACCATTTGAATAGGTGATTGATTATTATTAAGATCAAGGCTCGAGTAATCTACACTAGTGTCATAAAAAGTCTCCAAAGGTTGGTCCTTTTCAACACAATCATCTTCACTTTCGGACTCACCATAATAAGAATCGTCGTAGGTTTCATTACCTTTATCTAGACGTCGTTTAAGTTCCATGTGAATGGTCCTATTAATTTATGCGACAAGCTCTTCCGAGTCTCCATCATCTTCCAATTTGTATAATTTTTGTGCAAGTTTCCGGACGTTCACACGCTTACCACCGTTGGCTACAATAGGTTCTCTTTCCCATGACTCTTCCCTTTGAATGGGTGAATGATCATAACTACGATCCGGAGTCGGGTAAGAAAAAGTGTTGTAGAAATTGGTTTGTGTGACGTTCTTTCTATCACGGTCTAGTATTTGCCGCAAGTCTTGCAATTCATTGATAATCTGCATACAACTCGAATGAAGCCAATTAGAAGTAGATTTATCCCACCTTGGTGCTTGACTTACATACCCATTACAAGGTTGTTGATATGTATGAGAATATCCATAAGGTTCCGTAGAATATTGATCATAGCCAAAAGAGTGGTTTTGATTATATCCTAAGGATGGTTGGAAGTTGTCATAATGTTGAGGTTGAAAACCATATTGATTGTTGTAATATGCTTGCTCTTGTCCACCATACATGGAGGACCTGAATTTTTTTTTCTCAAAAACTAAGTTAGATACGATATAGAATCTAACAAAGCAAGAATAAAGCTAAAATTAAAAAGAAAACAATTCTATTTACCAAAACCAAGTAGTAGATCACTCAAGATGTAATTTAGTTAAATGCATTCCCTAGGTCCAAACGTCGCCAAAATTTGATGCGTGTCGTAACCATATTAAGGAGTTCACACAAAGAATAAAGAATAAGAAAAAGTGTTGTGTGTGTAGAGGTGTGCAAAAATGTGTAAAAAGATATGTGGAAGTGTATATGTGTATATAGAAAAGTAGAGAACTTCTCTATTTATAGGCTTCAATGTTCTCCATATCTTCCAAGGAATAGAATCCCTTTCCTTTGGCACTTCAATTTTCAAATCCAAGCCTTTCTCAAATCTCCCATATTCTCTTTCCATATTCAAACCGAATTCTTCATCCAATTCCAAGTCCAAGTCTTCACATCCCATGATAGAAATTCACACAAAAATCTGCAACTTTTGGCTCACCGGAAAACTGGATTTTTGGCCGGAAATAGGCCGGAATCTGTCACTGCCGGTTACCTGAGTTTCTTTTCCTGTCAAGGTATATTCTGTCCAAGATTCCGTTAAAGTTAACGGTCAATGGGTCAAGGGAGGAGTGAGTTATCCCAAGTTAGCTGTCTTACTCGATCTTACTAGATACTGACTCAACTGAGCCACAAAATGGATCGGTCATCGGACTCACTGAGTCGACTCACCAGAACCAGAATCCGACCGAGTTCTGTTCGTTTATAACAATTCTGTCTTTTCTGTTTTCTTCTGTCCAAGATTCCGTTAAAGTTAACGGTCAATGGGTCAAGGGAGGAGTGAGTTAGCCCAAGTTAGCTGTCTTACTCGATCTTACTGGATACTGACTCAACTGAGCCACAAGCTGGATCGGTCATCAGACTCACTGAGTCGACTCACCGAACCGAGAATCAATCCGACAGTTCTCTTCTTCGTTTATATGACTTTCTGGAGCCAAATTTCAGCCGATCTTTTCTATCTTCTCCTGTGACAACCTACACATACATCTAACAATTCAAGCACATTTTCCTGCTAGTGTTACATTCACCATTGCAGACCGCAAACCCACCTTCGATTCAATTAGCAGCAGCAGTTCTTTTGTAACTCAGAACAAACATACCCAGCTTCGATTCATTCTCGACTTCAATCAATAACAAAAACCCGTCGCCATCTCCTCTCTATAAATTCGAATACAATCCATCTTTTCCAGCAAACCCATACCATCTTCTCGTTCTTAGATCCAGAAAAAAAAACCCTAATTCGAATTTACAGAAATACCCATCTCAGATGCTTCTTGTTCTTCTATTTATGGACCCAGTTCTCTGCTATTGCAACCATCATCTCAGCAGCGTTAATTGAGCAGAACCCATATTCTCTAACACAGATTCAATTTGTAGAAAGTATTTAATCTTCCTTGCTTTATCGATTCACATATCCAACACCCAAATTTCGACATCAATCAATTACAGAAGCTTCATTGATCTCCAATTTCTTATCTGCTTCGCTCAACGACCATCGCCCGAATCCATCATTTAATTCTCAGTTTCTTCTCTCGATTTACAACAGCTGTTGTTCTTTTCTCTGCTGCAAAGGTACGAACAAGAAAGAAAACAGAATGGGAATTGATTCCCAATTCTCTCGACCTAATTCTAACTTAAAGGTGGGACGTTATTTGCACCCACTGTTAACTACACCCTCTGATTGGGTGCCTATATAAATGGTCACTTCTGATAAGGGATAGCCAAATGGCAGCCCCTTAACCTTAGCTAGTCTGTCTTTAAAACTTCAAAAGAGTTGTCCCTTAACCATGACTGGACTCCAGATAATGTTCTCCCCTGAAATGACAATTCTGCCCTTTTTGCTCTATTTTGGTAATTTCTTCTTCTTTTCCTCCGTGCGACTCCAGAGTACCTAATAACTCAAAAACACACGTAAAATACATAATTTACAAGAAAAATAGCAAAGAAATCATAACCAATAAATATTAAATCAAGGTGTATTCTACACCCAATCAATGCCAACCATGCTAGCCGCACCTCTGTGACAATGGCAAATCATGCATGCCACACCAACCGCGCCATGCCAAACACATCTCGCCATGGTCCCTCTAGCCACGCCATCCTGTTGGCCCTCACTACGCGGCTACCAAAACGAAGGCGTGCAACAATCAACGGTTTCCCTTCAATCCCATGAGCAAATCCTGGCCGTCTAAGGTCACCTTACGACCTTTGGCCCAAAACCCTAGCTTGGTCACGCACCTATCCAAGCTAGCCGCGCCATGCCAAACACATCTCTTCATGGCCCCTCTAGCCGCGCCACCCTGTTGTCCCGCACTATGCGGCTACTAGAACGAAGGCGTGTATCAATCAACGGTTGCCCTTCAATTCCATGAGCAAATCCTAGCCGTCTAAGGTCACCTCACGACCTTTGGCCCAAAAACCCTAGCTTGGTCACGCACCTAGCCAAGCTATCCGCGCCACGCCATACGCTCATGACAAACCCTTGGCCCCACATGCCAAGCAAAACCAAACCTATCCAAGCTAGTCGCGCCATGCCAAACACACTCTTCCTTGGCCTTAGCTATGCTAGTCAAGTCATGCCAAGCCAAGCGCTCTTTCTTTGGCCCTGGACATGCAATACGCCCATGGAAAACCCTTGGCCCCACATGCCAAGCCAAACCAAACCTAGCCAAGCTAGTCGCGCTGTGCAAAACGCACTTTGCCTTGGACCTAGATATGCTAGTCACGTCATGCCAAGCCAAGCGCCCTTGCCTTGGCCCTGGCCACGCCATACACCCATAGCAAACCCTTGGCCCCACAGGCCAATCCAAACCAAACCTAGCCAAGCTAGCCGTGCCATGCCAAACGTACTCTGCCTTGGCCCTAGCTATGCTAGTCACGTCATGCCAAGCCAAGAGCTTTTGCCTTGGCCCTAGCCACGCCATACGCCCATGGCAAAACCTTTGCCCCACATGCCAAGCCAAACCAAACCTAGACAAGCTATCCGCGCCATGCCAAACGCACTCTGCCTTGGCCCTAGCTATGCTAGTCACGTCATGCCAAGCCAAGCGCCCTTGCCTTGTCCCTGCCAAGACAAGCGCCCTTGCCTTGGCCCTGCCATACGCCCATGGCAAACCCTTGGCCCCACAGGCCAAGCCAAAATCTCACCTAGCCAAACCTAGCCACGCCCAAGGCGAACCCTTGGCCCCACACGCCAAGCCTAAACACACCCTAGCCGCGCAACCCTGTTGGCCCTCACTACGCGGCTACCAAAACGGAGGCGTGCAACATCAAAGGTTGCCCTTCAATCCCAGGAGAAAATCCTAGACATCCAAGGTTACCATACGACACATGATAACCTTTGGCCCGAAAACCTAAGTTTGGCCACGCCAAACCATGCCATGCCAACGGCATGCCAACCTAGTCTCGCTACCACTACGCGGATACCAAAAATAAAGGCGCACAACGATCAACGGTTTCCCCTCCTCTCAAGATGCAAAATCTCGACGGTCGAAGGTCACCAGGCTAGCAAGTTTCCCTAGCTTGAGTTGCCAAGACACAACAACATGCTCCATGTTTTCCAAAAACATTCGAGACATCAACTCAAACTGGGGGACGCTCATTAGGGTTTTGGTTTGGTGGTTTATAGCGTGCGGCATACACAAATGCTTGTTTCAAGATAGTGTAATAAGATTAAGGCGGTTAGTAAATGCAAGAAGCAACGGTGAAACGCTCCTTCATTATGGGATATCAATTCCATCAAATCCCATCAATACCAGGCGTTACCACCTCTTCCCATTTAACTCATCCGTTTTCTTTTCTTAAGAGGCCAGAGTACGTTTCTTTTTGGACTTGTATAAGTAGGCTTACCTATTTCCACCAGAGACACGATTTCTTGGTCAGGGAAAATACCACACTCCGAAAGGCAACTCTTGTTAGATTTCTCAAAGCTCTCACCTTCTGATACAAGTCGCTAATCGCTTCTTCCGTAATTATTCCTCGCCTCAACACTCTCTTCGCTTCCCTCCCTAAACCAACCCTTCTCCTCCACTTTGCGGACCGAAGCAAGTCCGGAACGGCCAATTCTTGGTTTAGGCCGAACTTGTACAGATTGATCTCTCGAATCTAAAAGTACTCCCTTGCAGTACATTGTTTAGGGTTTAGATTGTTTCTCACTTTCACACCTGCAATTACCAAAATCGGCAGAAACCATTTTCACCTATAAACAACAGTAACTAGAAAACATTTATCTATAAATAATCGTAAATTTTACCAAACAATGCCTTAAAATATAATCAAAATAACACAACTTGATTTAATGGTCATAAGTTCTTGGGGTGCAAAATTTTGATCCCGTGCTGAGCCCTAGTAATTTAATAAAACAATTATAATGCGAAATAGTAAAGTAAATGGCGCAGAAAGATTTTGTTAACGAGGAAACCGTAAATGCAGAAAAAACTCCGGGACCTAATCCAGTTTTGAATACTCTCAGAATTAAGCCGCTATACAAAATCTAATACCAACTTCGTATAATTGAGACCAAACAGACTACCCTTAAATACTTAGTTCTGCTCTCAGTATCCCTACGTCTTTGACTTCAAAAGTCACACACGTGAATAACAAGTCATTTAGATCGTATTCCAAAATAACAAAGGAAGAATCTGTTTGGTAACCACTCTAATCAATCTTGCTAGAAGATATGTGAGTTGTTGACAAAGAATCTTCTGTTTAAACTAATAAACTCCTAGATTCTAGACTTACGCCATGTTTGTTTGCATCTTACTCACAATATGGATTCAAGTCAACCCCTGACTCGTCACGAGTAAGATGACAGACCATTTGTTTTAATTTTGAGTCAGTTTTAACTCAGTATCCGACTCAGATCTAACAAGTAATAAAATATCCCTAGTTTATGGGCCCAAGCCATTATTCGCATTTTTTGAGTCATTTTTAAATCTGATCCTGCTTAGTCAAGTGATTTTTGTAAGGTTTTAACGAATCGCAGAGTTGGATGTAAACATACAAGTGTTAGCTGGGTGGAGTCGCATCAAACAAAGGCGTTTTCTTTTGGAGGCATACGCGTCAAATACACGGACACGAAATGAGGGCATCAAAATTTCTTTATCAGTTAACCTAGAAGAGAGAGAATCTTTCTTCTAAAACAAATCCTCTCTTTCTCCGCCTCTCCTCAAATTAATCCGATCCCTCTTCTCTCTCTCCGCCTCTTCTCAAAATGGACTGGGACAATCGCATACCCTACCCTGGAAATTTTGTAGATCATTATGATTTTTACTCTCATGGATCGAGGATCTCATTCCTGCGATTTGGTTCATATGGGTAAGAACATGTTATTATTTGTTATATATATCCTTTTCATTTTCGTTACTTTCTCTACTTATTGGATAGATCTCAGTCTCAGTTTCACAATCTGATGTTATTTCCAGAAGAAAAATTTCAAGCAGGAGATGAGATAAAGATGGGGATTGAACATATAGGAGAAGAGAAGTGAGTTTCTGTCTATAAGTTTCTGCCCTATATATAAATGAGTGTTTGTTGTTTTTTAAGTTATTGATTGTCAATAGAATTCTGTGTTTGCTCTTAAACTTTCTGTGCCTTCAATATTAACTCTTATTTTGTGGAACTTAATGTTCTAAGGTATCCTTCAGAAGTTTCATGGAATTCTTCACGAAGGAGAGATAGACAAAAGGGTGCAATCTTTAATCGAGAACGAATCTAGTGAATTTAAGGAGGACTATATACCTCCACTATTCTAGTGTAGACTTTGAGGAAGTTGGTCACAAACTTCTAAATATTAAGCATTAGCCAGGTCACATAGGTAGTGATGGATGTACTTTCTGTTAGATACACCTCTCATTGATCTGCATTAGACAAACTGTTTTGATTTCCAGTTTTACATGTGCTTGAATTGTTTTCCTTGGAACCTATGCTTGGCATTTATTTCTTTTCACATTGGGTATATGGATGGAACTGTGCATAATGCTCTGAGAGTGTTGTTTTTCAATAAACATATGTGGGTGTTTGTTGTTTTTTATAAGTTTTTGAATAGACATATATGCTTTTGAAACATTTCTTCAAGTTCGTTAGGAAACATGACATGGTACATGAATGTCGGGGTCAGTATAGGTAGTCTATTGCTTTTTTCCTTTGTATAACATATTTCATTTGTAATTATTCAGATATATATTCAAGGTAGATCCCCACTTTCTGGAGAATGAGAAGCGTTAAGAAAATCTGAAGTGCGGCATGCTTCGATGATGAGGCATCTGATTAAGGAAAGGCTCTGAAGCACCCTTGGGTGGTGAGGATGATGACCTGACGCGGAGGATGAGGACAAGGAGGCAGTGAGGTACAGGATGAAACAAAGACGAGTCTCATGAACTTAAGGAGGACAATGTACCTCACTTTCATGTGTAGTGTAGACTTTGAGGAAGCTGGTCACAAACTGCTAAAAGTTAAGCTTGAGCTAGGTCAAGAGGTAGGTGATGGATGTACCTTTTGTTGCATACTCCTCTTCTTGATCTGCATTAGACAAACAATTTTTTTTTCTTTCAGTTTTACATTTGCTATTTCTTTACATATGCTTGGATTGTTTGATGATTTCTTTGGAACCTATGCTTGACATTTGTTCACATTGGTTAATACAGAAGGAACTATGCATAATGCTGTCAGAGTGTTGTAATCAGGGGAGAACCTATCTTCAGTATTATGGTCTCTTAGGGCAGCACTTTTGCCTGACAGTATTATGCTTGACAGTATTACGATCAACAGAATTCATCAGGAGAACTTTGAAAAGTGTTTTGTCCAGCAGTATTCTATGATTCATAGGCTCATAACTTATAAGCTGTGTCGCCAAACTCTTCGCCCTCTACCTTGACATGTTTTGGCTTGTATCCTCTTGACAGAGGATGATACTACCTTGTCTTCACATATCATCATAAAAATTCTATTCCAGGTATATATTTACATTTTTTATGTTGCACCACCCTGTAGTTTAAAAATAGACATCTAGCAGAAAGTCGCCTTTTATTTGTTATGATATTGAGCCTTATAATATTATGATTCGTAATGGCAGGAGTTGTCTGAGCACCTTGGTATGAGGTTGTTGAATGAGCGGCATGCTGAACTCACCATGCAGGATTCTTTCGAGTCCATCTTCCTTGGGGATAATCCTAAAAACACCAGATTCTCCATTAACCTTATTTAGTTCGAGTTCTGTTTGAGAATCTGAGTCTTCTTCAAGTTCTGAGGACGAAAGACAATAGGAAGAAACAACGTCACAAGAGACGAATGTGGGATTAAATTGGATGACCTCTTTGAGTCATGGTGGTATGGACCAGGATATGCCTTGTCACAGTGAGTTGACACTTCACTCTTTGCTAGAGATAATGCTGAGTCAAGAGTTATTAGTTTTTACTGTTCACTCGTTGTGGTTATTATTAAATAGTTGCTCATTCTTGGGAAACCTGTGTTTAGTTTTAAAGAGTAACATGGACTCCTGTGTCTGCATCTGCATCTGCATCGCGGAGCTGAAACTTAAACAATACCTGCCGTTTGAGTGTTTGTAACGTCTACCTTGTGTGACAGAATCCAGGTATAGAGTTTTGCTAATGGCTGTATAAGAGTAGCAAAGCTTGCTCTTCTTACTGCCAATAAGCTTGTACACTTAAGAGAGACTTCTTTGTAATAACAATTTGTTCTATTTTTTTTTGACACAATTTTCACCAGTGTGTATTCTATGGTTAGCAGATCATTCAGTAATTTCATTTGTAATAGTAAGTCATAAATTTTATTTTCTTTTTTATCTGCTGTTACCGAAGGAACAGTTTTGTTGAAGAGTAGATTTAAATTTCAGATTTCTGATTCATAAGGTTTACCTACTGTGTAACCTTCTGTTTCAACTATAATATGCAACAAGTCAAGAAAGAGGGGAAGATGGTGAGAAGAAACAATGCCAGTTCCGAATCGGTCCATTCTTACACCAGTGAAACCTGAAAACTGAAAATGAAAGCCTTTAAAGTCTCATTTTTTATCTATTGTTACCATTTTTGCTTTTGGTTTTTCTTCTCCGTTCCAGCTTACACTGTTATTTGCAATTGTAAATATTGTGTTAAAAATGTCGTTTTTTAATTTTTGGTACAAAGCATAGTAATTGATGAAACAAACTGAGACTGTAAAGATAGAAACGTTAAAGATGCAATTTTATCATAGGATAAATATCCGTAAGGCAGCAAAAAGAATAGTAAGGAATATTGCAACTGGAGTATGGGAGGTCTCTAGACCCTCATCTTCTTCTAATACCTCCGTCGTCTCTTGTTGCAGCGTTGTTCCATGTCCCTTTCACTCTCCGAGCATGACGACTCGTATTCCGATTCTCCTTGCTCAACAAGTAGAGGCATACGTTTCAGGTCTGCACTTAACTTCTCTGTGATACCGCCAAGCCCTATTGATGTGAAGAAGTTAATAGAGAATCTTGTGTTTTTAGCATTATCCATAGGATAGATGGAGCGAAATGAGTCCTGCATAGTGGGTTCACTAAGCCGCTCATTCAACAACTTTATGCCAAGGTGCTCAGACAATTCCTGGAATAGTATTTTTATGAAGATACGTGAAGACGAAGTTGTATCCTCCTCTGTCAAGCGAACATAAGCCAAAACATGCCAAGGTAAAGCATCTGTACCAAGTAAATGTGCAAAAAATCTGGCGACATTGCGGAGCTTATTAGTTTCGAGCCTATGAATCATGGAATACTGCTGGACAAAACACTTTTCAAAGTTCTCCTGATGGATTCTGTTGATCATGCAAAAGCGCTGCGCTAAGAGACCATAATACCGAAGATAGGTTCTTTCCTGACTACAACACTCCAACAGCATTATGCACAGTTCCATCTCTTGACCTGGCTCAAGCTTAATTTTTAGCAGTTGGTGACCAGCTTCCTCAAAATCTAAACTAGACATAATAGTGAGATATATTGCCCTCCTTAAATTCACAAGATTGGTCTCTGTTTCATCCTGTATCTTCATTTGCTCCTCACACTCGTCAGATTCTTCATCACCCGAGGCTGAATCATAGACTTCCTCTTCATCAGATGGCTCATCATCACCAAGTATGCTGCGCTTCAGATCTTCATAACGTTTCTCATTCACAATAAACTGCGCATCCACCTTGAAAATATCTAGAGAAGTATCGGGATCTATCTCATCATCAAGGGATAAGTCGTGAGTAAACTGATCTTCTTGTTCCACAAGATCCAACTCAGGTCGGACAGCGGGGTGTCCCTGAAATTTCGACTTTCTAATTGCAAAGAGGCCTTCGATTAAAAACTGAACCCTTTTATCTATCAACCCTTCGTGAAGTATTCCACGAAACCGATCGAAGATACCATGGAGACCCTTGGGTGTAAGATCCTGAAGAAGCGAACCGCATTCTGTAACAAACCCGACCGCAACCTCAACACTATCATCCGTTGGTTTCTCTAGCAGTACAGTAAGAAGCTCCAAAGCAATAATCTCGTGAGCAACTTGCTGGTTAACAAGATGAGCTATAAACTTGGTGGCAGCAAGTAACTGTGGCTTATCATTCCTCCTATAAGCTCTTTTCAACTGCAACAGAATCCTCCTCAAAAGCAATTCACCCACTTCAGGAAACTTTGTGTTAACCACAGCAGACAATGCTGCGAAAACATCAGTGAAACCCGGTGAAGCCATTTGAGACTTGATACATGCTCTACAGAACAAACCTCTTCCTCTTATAAGATTCTCAGCAAACAATTCAGGAATAATATTTTTGATATTCATCGCATTCACTTTATTCACAAGTCCATTGATAGATTTACGCAATGCATCCCATGTCAACCTTTGATATTCAGGACTGCTCTTATCTTCCACATCTCTCATCATTCTAACCAACTTAAACGGAGGAATATAAACACCTGCACCCCTGCCCAACTTCTTCCCAGTATTCTTTTCTTTCCCATCTCGATCGTGTTTAAAGCTCCCCATAACTAATTAATACTGCACTTGAGATTTCTCAGATATATTATAACCCTTAATTTCTGAAAGCAATTATTATTACAGATATATTTTTCTGATCGGCAAAGCAATTACAGATACTAGCGGAAGGAAAAGCAAAACGAGAGAGAGAGAGAGTAATAACTAAGAAAATAACACTGCATATGTTTCTCTACGATCCTAGGTAGGCCTTCTTCTTATATAGGCTTCAGTAAGGACTAGAAAAGGAAACAGGACCGGGAAAAGGAAATCGGGCTAGGAAAAGGAAACAAGACTAGGAAAAGGAAATCAACAAGGTAAATAAAACAGGTGATTAGAAAAAGGAAATTGGAGTATTTAAGAAAAAGCAAAGTTTGAAAATGGAACTTAGCAACTTCTGCCTCATCAAAGATTCAAATGCGCTATTTTCCATGCCTAATCTGTACCCACTGTACCATATCATTACTGTTTTTTTTTGACTTAAAAAGGTTAAAAGTTTATTTGAAAAAGAAAAAAGATGAGCGGCGCCTGTAGATTATTTCTGGACAAATCTAACCACCGTAGATTTCTAAATACTGGAGCAAACTTTGGTAAATTTCCGAGAAGTAAATTGTTGGAGAGATTTAAGAAGGCTTTTCTTACATATAGCCCACACTTCTATTATCCATTGCCCCTTTTAACTATAAACCACAATATTTTTCAATTTATTAGCATAAATCGGTTTCTAGTAGAGGAGTTAATTTCAGACGAACCAACTCAGTGAATTCAGTTATTAAAGTTTAAAACTAGATTCTAAAACGATTTTCACATGAGCAGTTCTACAGATATTTCTGTATGAAAACCTTATTTCGGTTGGAATACAGATTTGTTGGTGTACAGGTTTTTGACCCAAAACGCTAATGCAGATTCAGAAATCTCCACTATATCCATGAGCGCCCATGTGTACCACTTTCACGCAAAGCCATTACAGCCTTTAATAAGAATACCAGCCAACTGTAAATTCCAGTACAAGTTGAAACCTAAAATCATCGATTGAATAGAAAGTGGAGGCCGAAGTTAAGAAAATTCAGAGAGTTTTATTTTTCACCGAAGGAAGTATCACTGTGGGAAATTGGATAAGTTTAGAAAATCCAGGGAAAATCGATAATTCACGGACAGCCTGATATACGTGAGTTACTGCCGGAAAATAATAAAAGTCATGAACTTTTTATTCTCACGGAGACTCTGGCGAACGCGGGAGCATTGGCTGGAGTTAGAAAAGTCAGAAGACTTGATTCTTCACGGAGGGGAAGTGTCCGTGAGAGCAGGGACTTTTAAATTTCACGGAGGGGGAAGTGTCCGCGATAGAATTTAAACTAGTCATCTCTGTCTTCTGTTTCAAGTCCAGGATTCGGAGTCCTTCCTACTCCCTAATCTGAGCTGAGCTCCCACTTTCAGATTGATTACAATTTCTTAAGGGGAAAAGAAAAGGGTAACCTACATGTTGCATCACTGCTTACGGAATATTGCAGGCCAGAAAAATGAAAAACACTAAGAAGAAAACAACAAATATAATTGCAAGGCCTTTCAAAAGATCTGTTAATGAATGAAGACTAGTGAATTCTACACGTTCCCACCATATAAAATCATATCTCAGATTTTAAATAACTAAGCACCATTGTGTCAAAAAGAAAAAAGAAAAAAAAAACTAAGCACCCTATGATTATTAGTAGATCAGTTAGGGGCGGAGCTACATGCAGGTTTCCCCTTGCTCAAGCCACCCCAAAGCCCACAAAACACATTTTTTAAGACATGTTTTTGGGCATACCAAAAAATTATCGGACATACTCAAGGTTCGGCTCACAACTTTTTTTTTTTGACTAGACAAAATATATGGCCGATAATTTTTTGGTATGCCCAAAAACAACCCTCCATTTTTTGACTACCTAATTTTTTTGGGCCAAAATTTAATGCACTTCTTTTAGGCTTAAGCCCGGGGTAAAATGCTGGTCAAGTCCGGGGTAACTAACATTTCCGGTTCCGCCGCTGAGATCAGTACGTATACTCAGTCTCCTTATCTTCTTCTTTCCTTTATTCCTTTTCCTCCGTGCTTTATGGGAGCAACCCCTTACAATCCACCTGTGAATTAATAAGGATAACCTGATTTTTTACCGATGTTATTACTTTTTGATGACTGAAAATGAAACAACTAGTAGAATATAAATTTGAAACGAATTCAAAATGGGTAAAATGACAATGAAGCTCTTACGTTACTCTCGATCGTTGTAAAAATTACAGGCAGGAAAGTGATGTGAGTTTGTGTTTGCTTGATGTTGAAATGTCAATCCATATCATGTACTCGTATATTTGTTTCACCATTTTGGAAAATATACCAGTATCTGTCCATTTGCTTGCTAAGACAAACTTTGGTCGCAAACAGTGTAAAGTTTGTATGGAATTCATCCCTACTTTCACAATCAAATAAAAGTCTCTTCTTCTCTAATTGTTACACCATATGCTTCCCTTTTTAACTTTGGTTAAATCTGACCAAACAAAACAAAGTAAAAGCATCAAAAGACACTAAAAAAGGAGAGGACAAGGAGGTGGAAAGAGAAATGTACGAGTTCTTGCTAATAGATGTGAGCACTCAAGACTCAAGATTAACCAAATCTGATTGAACTCATTCATCAATCTTCTTCTTCTTTGTTTTGTTAACAACGTCATGTGTCGAGTTGCTTTTGGAAGGAAATATGAAAAAGAAATTGATACCAACAGTCACAGACTTTGTTGGAGTATATGCCACTGCCACGTATAAGTGGTTGTGAATGAAGTTACAGAAGATATGCTAAGAAGACTAAGTCAGTAGAAGACCAAGTCATCTATATTCAAGATAGTTGGTTATCCAGATTTAGGGTTATTAATTATCATGTGATAGGAATCATATGTAATTGTAAATCTTATCTCAGAATATTCTGATGATCATAATATATTTCACCCCTATGGGTTTATCATTGGATGTAGGTTAAAAATATACTGATTTGCTGGCCTAGTTTGTGGGCTATGAATAATAATAAAAAATGTTAAACTTCAAAATTTGATAGAAATATATTGACCAAAGTCCAATGGGCTATGGTTAAAAAAAGCGTTGGCAATATTTAAGAGAAGTCTTAAGAAATGAAGATTAAAACAAGAAGATAATTGTTCGGTACTTTAGGGGATATACTTCCATTCAAGAAAGATAATGAAAGATTCTGAAGTGATTTAATTTGACAAAATGCTGATGGGAAATTACCGGATATTGTTAGTCCCGTAAGATCAATTGAGTTGATGTATAATGTTAATGGATCACAACTGATCCCAGTCCAATTACACGGACTACTAGTACTAGTAGTAGAAGTATCATTAAGAACTAGATTTTGTGCCCGTGCTACGTCCGGGCGGTTCCGCAAACTTGCTTCGCCAATTCAATCTATAACTGCAAATAGAATGGCATAGTTGTAATAGGTGCTACACATCGGACATCTTTTTTTTTAACCATATTTTTTATTTGGTAAAGCTCGGCTTCGCCTCGCCACGTCCCGATTTAATTTGGTGTGGCCTCTCCTCGCCACGTCCCCATCGTGAACAGGTAGACCTACACATCCATTAATAAGTATTTTGTACCCGTGCTACGCACCAAGAAGGCTCGAAAACTATCCACTATCATTTTCTTTTACTTTTAACCATATTTTTGATTTGTGTGCCCATATTTTTGATTTGGTGATGTGTGGCTCGCTTCGCCTCCTGTTGTCGATATGCTTTTGATTTGGTGGTGTGGCCCTTATTTTCGATTTGGTGGGGATCACTCCACCCCTGTCCTGATTCATTTTTGATTTGGTGTCCCGGTGCATTTTTGATTTGGTATCGTGCAGCTTCTCCTCTCCCCATCGAGGATGTATTTTTGATTTGTCGTGGTTCGGCTTCGCCCCGCCCCATCCCTTAGGATTTTTGAGTTGGCTTGGCTTGGCGAAGATCTACCCTAAATATCATTTATGGAAGCTAAAAACCCCCCAAAAATAATAATTTGCGCACATAACTTTCCTTTGCAATACTTGGAAACCAGTAAACATGAAGTAATAAAAATTTATGAATACCGGTTAGTATACTGCCAAGATATCTAAAATTGCATAAAAGAAGTTTCGAATTTAATTCTCATCTGAATCTTGGTGACAAAAACCATTAAACTTTAGAATAGATAAAGTTTGTGCCTGCCAAGATAACATCCATGCCTGCATATTCTTATGAGTGACAATAGTCGACAGAACTTGTACATATTAGAACTAATTTTCCTCTATAGTGTAATTCATGATCACCCTCGTTGTAAATTAAGAAAAATGATAAGACTATGAAATAAGAAACAAATGGAAAGAAAAAAAAAACGAACCTCCCTGCAATGGCACCTAGCACCACAGGTAAGAAAAGTGGAGAAAAAAACTTGAGTTATACACAATTAACTAAAAACAAATTGATCATGAACTCTATTTGAATCGAGAAACTATAAAGGATCACTCTAGTACATTTTCTCCTTCATAATTCCAAGAGCGATTACTTACACTTCATAATCGGTGTACATCTCGCCCGATGTACTAAAAAGGATGCATATATATCTTATTTAGTAAAGATCAGACCTGCAGTAAAAAAAAATAACTCAAAAGTTGAACTATCATCAAGATAGCTTAAAATTACCTATCAATCATAGCACCACAAATTCTTTAAGCTATGATAAATACTCGGAACAGTTTCTAAACTACTAATATATGCGAAAGCTGAAATCCAGAAAGATCCAAATACTTTCCAATATATATATATATAAAACAAAAAAAGTTGTGTTTAGCCATATTAAAATGATGGTGCAACTAAGAGTTCAAGAGAGTGCAGGGGAATCACCATACCAAATTATGCACACAGGAAAGCTCACATGCTTCATCATGATATACCCATTTTCTTACAAAAATACTTGCATGTGCCATATGCCAAAGCATTTCCCCCTCTCACAACCTACAATATTTGAAATTCTCAGCGGCTAATATTCAGATTTGAGATAAAATTTTAAAATGAAAAATTTGAGATACTGATTGAAGATTACGTACATTCTGCAAGTACTTTTAAATCTCAACCTTTATTATGTTATTATAAAATTAAAAATGGGGTGGACTGCCATGCCATTTGAAAGTTGACGTATATACATGGAGAAGATGTGTGCATTAAGATCAAAACGGAAACATTGTTGTGTGGTTTCTAAACTGATCTTCTAATGTAGAAATGTCCATGGTTCCGCATAATTCGATTCTCTTTAGGATCCTGCAAAAGTACATAAACCTAAGTATATGTAGACATTATTAGTTACATAGCATCAGCCGAATTGGCATCCAGGATTTCAAACTGGCAGCTATGCCATAACTCCACATACATTTTTGTTACATTTTCACAATGAGCAGGATATTCAGGAAGATTAAATAATGTGTGAGGGAAGACTTTCATAGACCTCACTGTTACATATAGCACAAACGTGTAAGGAATAATTTTGTAGATTAACCAAGGAGAATAAAAATGAAGTTTGAACCAAAATATAAGGCCATAAGGGCTGCTAGGTTCAAAGTTTATGAGTGTAGTTTGCACCCTTGAATTGTGATTAAGCTTTAAACTCACCATGTAACACCAAACCTAAAAAAGCATAAAAGATAAAAATGAGCAGTTCATAACCTTTTTAAATTGATGCAATTTAATTATACATTCCCAATGTTATGTGTGGTCACATGGAAGCCTCATTACTTTCCCTTCTTCTACGTACCTAGTTTGGCAGATTACACACCTATCAGGTCCATGTTCATAGTTAGAAAAAAAAAATTTTACACAGGCAGTTGACTGATAATTCTTTTTCCATAGTTGTGTCTGGGTTCTCATTACCCATCCAGAATACATATTGCCGATTATAAATGATGGACGGAAGAATTGCAATTTTGATAAATGGAAATTAGTCAATGCTTCATAAAGGTTGTGATCCCGACGCTCTGCGCAATGACTCAATCATTTATGTAGAAACAATTAACATTCATCTATGTAAAAGCCTTGGCAGCTTTCTGTTTCATAGAATAAGTTTGTGGAATTGTTAGAGATACCAACCTTTCAATGACGAAACAGTGCTCCTTCAATTCTAATCTCTAATTTCTTCCAACTTACATACCTAAATAGAGCACACCCACAATTGGATTAGAGTTAAAGTAATAATCTAAATTCTAAGAAAAACAACAAACTCCTACATTAAGAATTACAGTACTAAATAAATCCTTCCTTGGGAAGTTTAGTTTCACGATCAATATATTATGTGCAAAAACATCATTATACTCTTTAAAGAGAATATTAGAAACAGGAGAGTAAAACAGGAAAACATATAAAAGCATCTCTGAGACAACGCTCTTCCATAATAGTATCTCCAAGAGGCCTCTTTCCAGAGAGTATCTTTTTAACGTAGATAGACTCTCTAGTGAAGTTTAAATTAGAGTGCTGAATTCGGGTGACGATTAACATGCTATAATGTTTACCAAGTTACAACTATTATGCATTTTCCAATTAAGTTTGGATGCATATGATTGAACATTTATTTATTACTATACGTTGAACAAAAATTAATAAAAAAAATCAACTACTAACCGATGGGAGTATCATTTGCACATACTTCAGTTGATAGTGTAGCTGCCAAACCCTGCACCCCGGGTTGGTCATGCTGCATAACCATTCAAAATTATGTTAAATCCCTATACAACCTACACTTATTCTTCTATTAACAAACCATATAATTAGTATCAATGAGAGCACTTGCAAAGGCGAGAAAGAAAGTGAAATCACACAAAACTTTCCGACTGCATGGTTTCATTTTTTTTATGCTACACAAAAACCACAATTCATACATTTTCGTTTCTTTTAGAACTAAAGAACATCAAGCTTTACCTAAATATGTGGCAAGTAAAATCTCGTACCACAATAAGCTTTGTTATATAGGAAAATGTTTTGTGTTATAACTTATTTGGTGTGAAGCAGTACGATCTCGCATATTGTTTCCTTTTCCCAACCAAAAATAATACCGAAGGACCTAATCTAATTATAATGATCTTTATGCATCTAATCAATGATTCAATATATAAACCTGAATTACATGCAAGTCCAAAATGTTAATGAATTTTAACCATGATCTTCACAAAACCACATATAATAAAATATAGTCGTAGTTGCAAGAAACACAGGAAAATTGATATTTGGGAATATGGGGATCACCAGAGTGAGCCACTTTGGATTCCGGTGTTCGTCAGCTCAACATGTATTGGCATTTAGAAACCACACCTGCTATTAAAATCTAGATGTCTTATACAAATACAAAATTTAAACTCAATCGACCTAAATATGTACAAATTAATCATCCAAGATTAATTCAAAATGAAAATCCTAAAACTACTCATTTCTTATACATTGAACACGGATCGCAAAAATTCTAACCTCAATGCAGACAATTCAGAGATTAGCGCCATTGAATCCTTGCAACAGAAAGATGGAAGCTAAGGATACATTGGAAGACTTGACAACATGATTCACCTAAGCAAGTTTTACAATTTCTTTTCAGTAAATTTCACCATGTTTCCCAAATCCGTAAGAATTTAGTTGCCCTACTGCTCTGCTACTTTATCCTTAATATCGTTACTTGATGGGTCTGCAATAAATTAAAATTTTAAAAAAATATAGATACTTAATGGGTCTACAATCAATCAATGCCTATACATCGTTAAGAGTAGGAAAAAAATTAAAGATACTCTATACATAAGTTGATGTTTAGTATATTAATATTGGCGGATCTTCAGATTGTAACTTCAAATGTTAATGAGATTACAAAAAGGTTAATATATGGCGCATAACAAATGATAAATGCTATATTCGATCTTTCAATTTACTGAATTTATTACTCTCTATTCAGTCCTTTTCCACACACAAAAAAAAAAAAAAAATCACCGCAGTCCCTACGTTATTCTCATTGGAAAATCATGAGCAATGAAAATTCAGAATCCATCACACATATCCAAAACATATTCAGGGATCAAAAGTATTACAAAATAAATTAGGGTTTTTGAAAGACTTACCTCAGGAAGGGAGAAGGGAGACCCATCAAATCATCATGATTCTTCAAATTTCTCTTTACAGATCTGCTAATGATAGTTTGTTTATGATGAAAGAATAAAAACTCGATAAACAACAAAGATATGTTCATGGGATTTTCACCTAATACATAGCACTATGAACTCAATAAAACTCAATAAATATTATCCATGCATATTGAATAAAACAAATCGATAATCAAAACAAAGTTACCAATCGTAACTATCGTACAAAAGAAATAAATGGGATGAGAATAGGAAGAAGAAAAGATGCAGAAAAACTTACGGGATATCCAAAAGGGTTAAAAGAAAAAACTTAATAAGGTTAGGGATTACCTTTTATAGTAAGTTCATACCTGCAAAATAAGAAAAACAATAATGAAACATCAATTGAACAGTTGATGTAGAGAATTCCATATTTGCAACAACAGAAGATCTCTGATTTTTTTATAAATCAAAACATAAATCAGAATTCGAAAAAAAATCAAATGATACTCTACAATCAATCAATGCCTATACATCGTTAAGAGTAAGAAAAAAATTAAAGATACTCTATACATAAGTTGATGTTTAGTATATTAATATTGGCGAATCTTCAGATTGTAACTTCAAATGTTAATGAGCTTACAAAAAGGTTAATATATGGAGCATAAGAAATGATAAATGCTCTATTCGATCTTTCAATTTACTGAATTTATTACTCTCTATTCAGTCCTTTTCCACACAAAAATAAAATAAAAATCACCGCAGTCCTTACGTTATTCTCATTGGAAAATCATGAGCAATGAAAATTCAGAATCCGTCACACATATCCAAAACATATTCAGGGATCAAAAGTATTACAAAATAAATTAGGGTTTTTGAAAGACTTACCTCAGGAAGGGAGAAGGGAGACCCATCAAATCATCATGATTCTTCAAATTTCTCTTTACTGATCTGCTAATGATAGTTTGTTTATGATGAAAGAATAAAAACTCGATAAACAACAAAGATATGTTCATGGGATTTTCACCTAATACGTAGCACTATGAACTCAATAAAACTCAATAAATATTATACATGCATATTAAATAAAACAAATCGATAATCAAAACAAAGTTACCAATCGTAACTATCGTGCAAAAGAAATAAATGGGATGAGAATAGGAAGAAGAAAAGATGCAGAAAAACTTACGGGATATCCAAAAGGGTTAAAAGAAAAAACTTAATAGGGTTAGGGATTACCTTTTATAGTAAGTTCGTACCTGCAAAATAAGAAAAACAATAATGAAACATCAATTGAACAGTTGATGTAGAGAATTCCATATTTGCAACAACAGAAGATCTCTGATTTTTTTATAAATCAAAACATAGATCAGAATTCGAAAGGAGAAAAAAAAGTCCAAAAAGAATAAGGAGAATAAGGTGTAGAATTTTAATATGTTTGTTGGAAAAAGCCTTAAAAAGAATTTATAATTAGTTCAGTCAGAGTTAAATATAGAAAGGCTTAGATTAAACAGGGAAAATATCAATATCAAAAGCAAAACAAAATGGAGATCAAAAACTAACCCTGTCTATCAATTGTTGCAGAGAGATTAACCCTCGCCTGCAAAAGAAAAACAAAATTGTATATAATTAAAAATCTTAATTCGAAGCTAATAAAGAAAGCCAAAATATAAATTGAACAGCAAAAACAAACTAACACTAATCTTGGTTAGGTTTTTCTAAAACCAAAAATTAAAAACCCATATGATTAGAACCTTAATTCGAAAGCACAAACAATAAACAAAATAAAGAAAAGGAACAAACCCTAATTAAAGTATGGTTCAGGCGGATATATCTTCACTTGCAAAAACACTTCATTGTGCTTAAACCTTTACCTGCGATATAAAAAAAATAGTAAAAAAATAGATCAATAGGGACAACAGAGAAGAAAGAATGAAAAGGGGGAGAAGTGCGGAGGATCGAGTGAGCAGATGAAAGTTATGGGTCGAAGAAGAAGCAAACCCTAATAATGTTTAGTTTTTTTTTTTTTGGTTTCGGGGATGATAAATATAAAAAATATTTTTTTTAGCAAAAAAAACACCTTATTTTTCTCTCCTTTGAGGAAAAGTGGAACGGAGCAATTCTGTATGAGGGTGAGGGTCACCGTTCAACGTGGAGCCTAAGGACCTTAGGCTTTTAAAGGAGTTAGATAGCCCAGTCATTGAGATTATTACCTGCAGTATCAACAAGAAGAGTCAGAGAGTTCTTTGTTTGAAGTAGAATTTGAATGTCTTTTTTTGATGGAATGATGAAAATGAAGTACATGAAATTGAAATGTGTCATGTTTTTTGGTTTGGGGATAGAGAGATTTAGCTTAGAGTAGTTTGTTAAGTAATTTAGGGGGATTTTCAGTTCTTATTTGAAAGAGGACATGAAAAACCGGTTTTTCATGCATATCCATGGACACATTATGCGGTGAGGGTGGTGGTGGTGATACATACGAGGCACACAGTTTTACCAGGAACTACAGTGTTTTTTTTTCCAAATTTTTTTCTGTGAAAAAGAAGAACTTTTTTTCTTTTTAAATCTGCGGCCCAAAAGGAGTCTAGAGGTTTGCCTTCACAATTGCTAAGGAAAAATTGGAGGTCTACACCAAACAAGTTTCATAATTGTCTTTGGACCAAGTAGCCAAAGTATGAGCTACACTGTTTGCAAGTTATAGGTTGAAAGGCAAAAATACAAGATACAAGACTAGAACTGAAGAAAGAAATATACAATATATCCTTAAACAAGGCATTCTGTAGATAGTGTCGAAATCTACAGTGATCTCTAAATATCTAAATGGCTAAATACACAAGGAAATTATTATTATGGGAAGTCGCCATCCAACTTAGGGAGTTGGGACCCAGAATAACCACTGGTCCAAATACAGAGATGAGTGCGGGAATCAAAATACGGATTAGGAAGGTGTGAGGCACCTAGACCATCCAATCTAATGATTGGCCTCTACTTTAGAATTAAGATATTAGGGTTTTGATTGTGATAAATAAATAAATGTATAAAACCAATTTCATAACTTGCAAAAATACCAAAAATATAAGATATCCACGACTAACTAAAAATTCTGAACAAAAATATTATTATTAAAATCAAAAATAACAAATCCAATTATTATATTATTATTGTTGCCAAAACTATTATTGCCGAAAACTATTATTATTAGAGATACCACAATTAAAACTATTATTGCCAGAAACTATTATTATTAGAGATACCGCAATTATGTAATGACGAACAAAATATATCAAATACCTTTAATGTTTCAGAAAATGGGCTATGTAGCCAAAAATGCACTTTTTCTGGGTCAAATGGACGGGTAGAAATTCGGCCTGGGTCAAATGACCAAAAGAAACTTTTAATGGGGAGAGACGTTACTACCCTTCTGTAACCGTCACGTCTCACTCTCTCTTCATCAAAACCACCCACGATCTCCCTTTCTCTTCAGTAAAACCACCAACGTTCATCTTCACCTTCTCACAAACCAGTGAGTTTTCAAAACCACCAAATTCCTCCACCGTCTCCCCACACCAAAAACTCCCAAAAACTAGTTTCATCCACCGTCTGCTAACAATCATCACTACCAAAAATAATTTTCCTCTACTGTCTCATAACAATTTTCAAAACCAGAAATCAGTTTCATCAACCGGTTCCCCACCATCAACACTACCAGAAATTGGTTTTCATCCACCGTCTGTAAAACAGCATCAACAATACCAGAGAGGTTTCTGAGAATTAGAGTTTCAATCATTTCAGTGTATTGGAAGAGTTAGGGTTTCAATTGATCCACATAATGTCTCCTAAAACTAGTAAGTTTTCAAACCCTAACTCTGTTTTGTTCTTATTTCCAGAATTGCATGATTAATTTGTTGAATTGGTTCTTCTTATTTTCATTTCAGTACCTTAATGTGTTGAATTGCTTGTTTTATTTTCATTTCAATTAGTATGTTTTAGATGAAATTGGTTTGCATCTGGTTATTTAAGTATTTTCAATGTTAAATTGGTTGAAGTGAAATTAGGTGAATTTGGTTTTATTTCAGTGTTGAATTTGTTTAAGCAGGTTTATATTAGGATGGAACTGGTTTCATCCAGTGTTAATCTGGGAGTTTTTGGTGTGGATGAAACTGGTTCCATCCAGTGTACATGTCTAACTGAGATGATTTAGTATGAGTACTAGGTTTTTATAATGAATCCGTTGATGAAGATCTGTATTACATGTTGATACTGATTTCATCTTGCTTAAATGATAATTTTGTTTTTGTTTTTTGTCAATGAAGTCATGGTGTTTTTATTTTTATTATTGCTCTTAAATTTCTGGACAACTTCTCGTCAGGTAGCTATGCGCCTTGAGTCAATATCTCAAATCTCTTTCTCTTAAATTTACTGGTTTCATTCATATGATTTTGTAGTACTGTGCAAATGATTACAGGATTACCTTAGTATATGTGCTGCATTTGATGAGCTTACTGCTTACAATAGTTTGAGTTTATCTTTGTCCATGAATTACATCCGAAATAATAGCATATGTGAGTGATTTAGCAGACTATTGATGTAATTATCTTGTCCTAAACCCATTTGACGAGCTTACTGCTTACAATAGATTACGCAAATGATTACATCCATGAATATTATCTTGTCCTAAACAATAGTTTGTATGTTATATTCATGGATGTAACTGGGTTTCATCTGATACCTGCAGAAACTGGTTTTCATCTAGCATTAAAGATAGGATGCAATTGAGTTTCATCCACAAATTTAAAATATGATTTTAACTGGTTTCTTCCAAATTATTGAAGGAAGCAGTAGCAAGAAGAGTGCTGGTGCTGAAAGAAGATCTAAGAATAAGCATGATGTGAACGTGGGTGGTGAATCTAGTACAGGGAATATGGATGATGTGGATGCCGAAATGGATGAAGACAAGTCAGAGAAAAAGGAAGGGAAGAAAAAGTTCTGATCAAACATGAAATCGACAGTTGAAGTGCTGGATTCACTGGTATTTACTGAAAGACAAAAGGATGTATTAAGGCAGACTAAATTCTCGAACTTTATTGAGGCGATCAAATAAGGAAAAGTGGGCAAGGACGAATGTAGCAAAGCTCCAAGGGCGTTAGAGTTCATCATAAGAAATTTTGACCCGAACGAGTTGGCATTCAAGATTGGTGATCAAGTTTTCAAGACCGATCCAAACCATCTTGTTGTTATTTTCAAAATGCAGAGAATATGTATGAGTGAAGACGATAGAAAACTTTATGGACCTAAAGAAGACCCTAGTTTGAAAACTTCTGCATTTTACACAAAGTACTTTCTGGAGACAGAAAGAAGGGATGAGGAAAAGAAGAAAAGGGAAGGTGAAGCCAAGGAGAAGAAAAAGAAAAAAGTTGGAGCCAAAGAAAAGAAAAGGACACAAAAGGAGAAGAATATTGGGGACAAATTGGATAATAAATACATCGTCGAAGGAATAAAGGCTGTTATGAATGAAGAAGGCAAAGAAGAAGACTTGGCGATACTTTTGTTGTTGTTCATGTTTTGTAAAATCTTCTTCATAAACACCGGAGGTATGTATGTCCACTACAAGTATTTGAACTGCCTACAGTCAATCAATACCATTAACAGAGTCTGTTGGACGGATCTCATCCATGAGCATATAATGCAAAGCGTTAAAGTCGTACACAAGACACTGGCGTGGTTGTAGATAGTGGTAAGTAAAAGTTCGTTCAAAGACTTGTAGAGATTGATTTTAGACTTATATACAAAGGATTGTCACAATATCGAGAGGACTGGGACTTTGGATTTCACCATTAATCACATTCAATTGGTTCAAATATAATTCATAACAATTCTAGCTCTTTTTGTTGACTCTTTTCTTTGCCAAAAATAGACTTTGTAAAATACTAATTGTAAATCACAAGCATGATGCATCAAAAGCTCTAAGTCTAAGCATACACCATCAAACAAAATCACAATCAGTTAATAAAAATCATAAATCAATTAAATCAATGCAAAAGTCATAGAGAATCGATTATAGTTACCAATAAATTGTGAAACATTGCTTCCTCCGTCGTCCTAGTGTTGTGGTTTAGCTTCTCATGTCGAAAACACACCCAAAAGATATAAACATGGCTCAAAAGGTGTTTTTATTGAAAAATAATATAATGCGGCGAGTTTGTAACAGAGATAATTGTTACAAAACACCCTGTTACGAAGAAACCCTAGCAGAAGTGTTGCGAACTCAAGTTTAATTGTTACAAAAATGTTACAAAGGGTATTGAATTTGAATGATTAGGTAACGGTTTCTGCGACTGTTTTCTTCTGCTGTTTGCACTGTTCTTCGTCTTCTTTCCTGGAACAGCATCAAGCTCTCTGCAACTTCTTCTTTCTTCCTCTACAGCTCCTCCAAACCCTCTGTTCGGTCCCCAAACTCCCGAATCCTTTGCTAGACCTCCAAGATGCCTATATATACACAACCAGCCCGAGAATCACTCCCGATATCTCCATAAAATAATTTATTTATTTTTACTCCAAGTTACAGATTTATCTCCTCCAAACCTTTCTACACGTCTCTGGGTTGTTCAAACTTTCCCAAACTCTCTCTCATTTCGACAGAAACAAATCCTAGGAGAAAATATCTTCCCATATCACACGTAACTTCCCAAATATAACAACCAGCTCCCTGTTTTGCCTAGATATGCATAAACTCCTTCACTATTTCGAACCCGAACAAATTACCAATCCTGTTACGATGTATCAAGCCCATGCAATCCATATACGTGAATCAATCACCTAGAATGTCGTCCAAACCTTTCCCAGAACTCTGGTAACTTTTCTTCACCTATGTTTCACTCCAACACGATTATGCAGCCAACTCTGATCGATCAAAAGGCATATACCAGGCCTGTTATGCTATAACATGTCCATGCCAAGATAATCCAGCCATTGAATCTCTTCAGAAGTCCCTCAAAACTCGAACCCTAAACTGTTCTCGCTGCAACAAGTTTTCCCGCCTTTTTTCAATCTTCAAACGATGATGATGAATGCCCCTTATCATGAACTGGGGTGCGAATAACAGTTAGTTGTAAATAGTAAATAGAGTGTCCCTTATCATCTGGGTGCCCCTTAGTAATTGAGTACCCCTTATCCCAAAAGGGGTCCGTATAGTAATTTTCTCCCACGAGCGCAAATACCACTTTTCGAGCCGATTTTCCCACACATGTTTATTTCTCCAAAAACACCTACAAAGACACAAAAAGTCATAATAAATACAAAATCGGGCACTAACAATATATAAAATTGAGATTATATTAGACACAAAAATGTGTCTATCAAATACCCCCAAACTTATTATTTGCTAGTCCTCGAGCAAATCAAATCTAGAAAATAAAATCCTAACTCACTGTCACAGGCATCGTCGATTGCATTTAGTGTATGTAATAAGCCTTTAAACCCCTAAGTGTCCCTAGTGGCCGAGTTATAGTCTCGGGAGGGCTTACCAGAGATATACCCACAAAACCTTTACTCCAGACCCTAGCTATCTACACAGAACCTTGGAAGGCACTAAAGAATCTCCTTGGTTGGCATACTTATTGACTACAAGAGGAAGTATCTTGATGTGAAATTCCAATTGATGTCACGAGTTTGCACTCAAGCATACTAAAATTCATATAAAGTGACAGAGCTCTACTCAGATAGTTTCTGGACATCATAAACCGGAGTCAACCAATCACATGGATAGATTAAGAAGATGGATGTAGAGAAAAACGTGGATGATGTTGACTAAGGTGAACCTATCCTAATGGACTGAGATACTGATCTGGACTAATATCAACACACTGGAATATACAAGGGAACCAGTGGTCGATAATCCTAACTCTAGGTCAACTCAACTGGCGTATACAAGGGAACCAGTGGTCGACTTTATTGAATTTATTCCGGTTGGTCTAATGGTTTGGTCTCATTTTTTTTTTATATATCTCAGTCACTCTATTTGACCCTAGCCATGGTAAAAAAAAAATAAAAGATATGGTCAGGATTCTTTCGATGTTTCCATCACGAGGATATGGCGAAACTACCATGTTTTCCTTTTATCTAACACCTGAGCTCTGTGCTTTTATGAATAGACTCTTCTAGATGTTTCCATCTAATCAGATTGGTTCCTCAACTCCTACAACCAAAATGCTCCCATCCACTTAGATTGGTTAGTCCCATCCTTAATATGCATAAATTTCTAGGCTCTGGAGTTTAACAATGCAACTAAAAAGTTTCTCCCATACCCCCAAACTTAAATTTAACATTGTCCTCAATGTTCTAAAGATAAAATTAAAAGAATGAACAATGAAAAACTGTTACCATTTGAAGCAAAAGAGATAAGGAAAGATATTACCGTGTCGCATGAATATTGGGTTACCTCCCAAGAAGTGCTAAGTTTAACGTCTTCAGCCAGACTAAGAAAGGATTAGTCACCTCATAGAATCATAAAGTAATAGCCGAAATATTTGTGGGTCACCAAAACCAAATAAAGCTATCACAAGTAAAAGAAATTTCCAACCTTCCAAGAAAATGAACAAATAAAGCATACGCTTGTCTAGTTTCCTATTTAATACAACTACATCTAGCTGTGGTTCAGGTTCAGGCTCTATGAAAGGGTCTAAATAAATTTCTTTGGGCTGCATTTCCTCATAGCTAAGTTCCGGTTTAGGTATTAGAGTCTGGAAAAACTCAATTAAGAATTTTGAGGCACATAACAATAACCTAAACAACTGCGGATCCTTAAAGTCAATCAGGGTTGACTCACACAATTGACCACCACTTTCATCGTGGTCAATTTTAGGCAAATGTGTCGATTCTAATTTCCTAAAGTAATTAGGTTTAGTATCAAAACTAAATAATTGACACATCTGAAACTTATACGTTCCCACAATTGGTTGAAAAATATTTGGTGGGAAAACAAAATCAATCTGAGTATCATAGCCTGGGCTAACCACATCAACCAGAGGATGGGTTTCTAATAACTGAACTTCCTTATGGACATCACTAGGTTCATGGAAACGTATATGAAGATAATCTTGTAAAATGGTTGAGGCACATATGTCAAGTCCCAAGTGAGGGAATTTTCTAAGAGTTAAAGAACATGTAGAATGATAATCACCCCCAAACTTAGAGTTTTTAGTGTCTCTAGAAAGACTAGCCGCAACTTCCCTAATTTCAAGGTCAACTGATTCCTGAAAATGGTCAATTGATTCTTCTAAGTCAGGTACATCCTCACTCATCTCTACGAGTTCATTTTCTTTTTCTAAGTCTATTGTTTCTAAATCGCTAGACTCAAAATATACTCGTTCCTGTAAACCATCATTGGCTTCGTAATCAAAAGGAAATACTACATCGTCTAAAACGGTGGTATCTCTAGTCAAATCCTCGTCCTTTTGAATAGGTGAATAATTATTAAAATTATTTGGATTTGAACTACAAAAATTATCATTATTAATCTCAATTGGACTAACAAATCCTGATCACTATGCCTACTTAAATCAAATTCTTCATCAACACTATCCTCATCATAATCATCATTATAATAATATAAAAATGGTTGAACCTCATCTACACAAGTAGTGTTACCAATTCTATCCTCGTTATCTTGATAAAAATTATCCTCATTTTCACGGGTAATATTGAAAAGAATGTATTGGCAATTATGTGTAATTCGAGCAATTCTTTCTTCCGTCTCTAACTCAAGCCTAAGTGTTGACTCAGAAAACTCACGTTTTGACTCAGTTAACTTACATGTTGACTCAGCTAACTTCCTGAGGTTATCTTCTAAAGAAGGTTCACTCATTGTTATAGTTCTTTCATCCATGACTAAGTCATCTGTGTCCGCTAACTTATGTACCGACTCAAGTAACTTACGAGTTGACTCAAGTATCTTACGTGCTTCATCTAAAGGAGAGGAATTATAGGAATTTTGCTCGTATGACCGGTGGGCATGTGGATAGTAATTGAGTTCATCATGGTATGGGCCATAACCTTCAAAATTTTGGCGTTCCCAACCAATATTCACACTATGGTCATAAAAAGAGTGATGTCCATATTGTTCAGTTGGATATTCATATTCATTGTGATGGATATTGTAATACCAGTTTGACATCCTAACTGCAAAGGAATTCTACACAAGCACAAATAAGGCTGACTTGACCAAAACAAACCTACTGATTTCTAGCAAACAAAAAGCATGATGGCTCCACTTAGATTGTTTCTAGACCAACTTCTAATCCTTCGAAAGGGAATTCGTTACAATTTAAGCAAACCCCTCTGGAATCAATCTGAGTCAAAGTAAGTTGAATAGAGGCGAGGGAAGCTGCGTGGAGCTTTGATACCCAAGGCCTCACCACATTTCAAGGCGGCGCAGTCACGCATTCAACTCACAGAAACCATCATGAACTTCGAAGTATGCTTTAAAGAGTAACCAATATTTTTCGAATGACTTTCCTATTAAGCTCGTTAATCTATTGGTCTCGTTCTAGTCAGTATTTTAAGCTTAGGTTCGCATTTGGTATCGTTTTCCTAAGGCGGGAAAGAAGAGAACGGTGATGAAATCCGAACCCTTATCTTGTATGGCCAGGACTTTCCCTTTACTAGGAAATTAAAGCAGCCGTATTCAATACCTCAACATATATGTATACAAAATCATCCAGTAAACCCGCTGATAGGGGATTCTCGAGTGTTTAGAATTCTTACCTCCCGTTCCAGACAGGGGATGAACCGCTGAAGTCGACTCGGGCCACGACTCCTATGTCATGTACGAACCCGAGGGGCCGAGACAGTATCATAACTGTTGTCCTTCCCTGTGCAGTTTATATTTAAATTAACCCTTCCTTAGGGTTTTAAAAATAATGTCCAAAAGAATGTCCCAAAAATAAAGTCCAAAAATAAAAAGATTACAAAAAATAAAATCCTATTTACAGTTTCTAAAAATAAAAAGAAAAAAATGTCTAAATAAAAAATATATATACAAAATCTTCTTCACTCCTTGGACTCCTGTTTTCTTTCCTTCTTTGGCGATGCTTTCCTTTTATAGCACTTTTTCTTTCCTTGTAGCTTCGCTCCAAATCGGAAAAGAATAAAAAAATACCAAAGGCGTAAAAGAGAACAAAAATAATAAAAATAAAAATAATAAAAATAAAAATAAAATCAATAAAAATAAACCTAAAACAAATCTAAATACAAGTCCGCGTCGACGACGCCAAAAATTGGTGTGGTTGTAGATAGTGGTAAGTAAAAGTTCGTTCAAAGACTTGTAAAGATTGATTTTAGACTTATATACAAAGGATTGTCACAATATCGAGAGGACTGGGACTTTTGATTTCACCATTAATCGCATTCAATTGGTTCAAATATGATTCATAACAATTCTATCTCTTTTTGTTGACTCTTTTCTTTGCCAAACGTAGATTTTGTAAAATATTAATTGTAAATCACAAGCATGATGCATCAAAATCTCTAAGTCTAAGCATACACCATCAAACAAAATCACAATCAATTAATAAAAATCATAAATCAATTAAATCAATGCAAAAGTCATAGAGAATCGATTATAGTTACCAAGAAATTATGAAAAATTGCTTCCTCCATCGTCCCAGTGTTGGGGTTTAGCTCCTCATGTCGAAAACACACCCAAAAGATATAAACATGGCTCAAAAGGTGTTTTTATTGAAAAATAATATAATGCAGCGAGTTTGTAACAAAGATAATTGTTACAAAACATCCTGTTACAAAGAAACCCTAGCATAAGTGTTGCGAACTCAAGTTTAATTGTTGCAAAACTGTTACAAAGGGTATTGAATTTGAATGATTAGGTAACGGTTTCTGCGACTGTTTTCTTCCGATGTTTGCACTGTTCTTCGTCTTCTTCCCTGGAACAACAACAAGCTCTCTGCAACTTCTTCTTTCTTCCTCTGCAGCTCCTCCAAACCCTCTGTTCGGTCCCCAAACTCCCGACTCCTTTGCTAGACCTCCCAGCTGCCTATATATACACAACTAGCCCGAGAATCACTCCCGATATCTCCATAAAATAATTTATTTTCTTTTACTTCAAGTTACGGATTTATCTCCTCCAAACCTTTCTACATGTTTCTGGGTTGTTCAAACTTTCCCAAACTCTCTCTCATTTCAACAGAAACAAATCCTAGGAGAAAATATCTTCCCATATCACACGTAACTTCCCAAATATAACAACCATCTTCCTGTTTTGCCGAGATATGCATAAAATCCTTCACTATTTCGAATCCGAACCAATTACCAATCCTGTTACGATGTATCATATCCGTGAATCAATCACCGAGAATGTCGTCCAAACCTTTCCCAAAACTCCGGTAACTTTTCTTTACCTCTATTTCACTCCAACACGATTCTGCAGCCAACTCTGATCGATCAGAAGACATATAATAGGTCCATGCCAACACAATCTAGCCATCGAATCTCTTCAGAAGTCCCTCAAAACTCGAACCCTAAACTGTTCTCGCTGCAACAAGTTTTCCCGCCTTTTTTCAATCTTCAAACGATGATGATGAATGCCCCTATCATGAACTTGGGTGCGAATAGAAGTTGGTTGTAAATAGTAAAGAGAGTGTCCTTTATCATCTGGGTGCCCCTTAGTAATTGAGGTACCCTTTATCCCAAAATGGGGGTTCATGTAGTAATTTTCTCTCACGAGCGCAAATACCACTTTTCGAGCCGATTTTCCCGCGCATGTTTATTTCTCCAAAAACACCTACAAAGACACAAAAAGTCATAATAAATACAAAATCGGGTACTAACAATATATATACAATTGAGATTATATTAGACACAAAAATGTGTCTATCCGACACCTTGCTCTATTAATGGTTGTAGCTTCTATTAACTGGTGAGTATCATCTTCTATCTTTTGATTTTTTTTTTTTTTTACATTAAATGAATCATGTGGTGATTATCAACTTCTATCTTTTGTTGTTGCAGTTATGGATTTTTGAGAAAATGAAAGGCATTGATAGGAAAGAACACAGTGATGTATGAACAAGGTTTGCAAGATGGGACTTGTATAAAGTATCTTGCGAAATTGAGGGGAAGCTTAAAACTCTTTCAATCAATCAGGTAAAAATCTATCTCTATTATAACTGGATGAAACCAGTTACATACAGTGGTAACACTGGATGAAAACCAGAAAACCAAGTTACATCATGTGTTGTCAGTGGATGAAACCAGTTACATCCCGTGTTTTCACTAGATGAAATCAGTTACATCATGTGCTGACAGAAATGGAAAATCTGTTTTTACGTGTTTGCAGGTTGTTGATTTTGTTGGTATATGGAGTGAAGAGGAGAAATAATTATGCTTGTTTGATGAGGAAGAAAATAACAAAGATGAAGATGAAATGTCCAAGTTGAAGAATGAACTAGAAGAGAAGGACAACATTATCCGTCACTTCAATGCCGAGTTAAGAGAAAGGAATGCTGAGTTGGAAGCAAAGGATAAGACAATCTCGGATTTGCAAAGTCAAGTGGAAGCCTTAAATGCGCAACTGAAGCCTAAACCGGAAACTCCGCAAGATTCACCTCTTGATATTGTTGTTCACTCTACACCTGAGAACTTTTTCAAACTCAAAATCACTCAAGAGATGAACAAACCAGTGGAGGGTGATGTTCCTGAAGATGCTAGCAAGGCAAGTGAAACCAGTTGAGCCGTAAATCTAGATACAGAATAGGTAGCACCAGTTACTCCAGCAGAAATCAACGAAGAAAAAATTGTCGCAGCAGAACCTCTGGCAGTTATGAATCAACTTGGATCAATTGAGAATAGAGTGAAGAACGTATATAAAATGACTAGAAATAATAAGTTTGTAACAGATGAGGATGAGCGTGCAGAGAAGAAGCTGAAGGGATATAAGTTGAAGAAGTTAACATTGAACAACAAGTTGTGGAAAAATTACTTGAGTGGCGGAGAAAGAGAAGATGAAGGAAAGTTAATAAAGGAGTACTTTGGAACTAAAAACTTAAGGTACGTATATGCATTCTTTGATATATCTGGTTTCATCATGTTATAAAAATGAAACATATGTGCTTGTATTAAATTAGATGAACTTGCATAAATGCAGCGATTGCGTTTGGAAAAGCAATAGAGGTGTATGCGTCGTTGGAGAACATATCCAACAACTTGTTTTCAATCAGCCATTGGTGTACACTATTTTGGAGTTCAAAATGAAAAATGGAGACAAGTTTCAATATGGCGGTGATACCAAAGGATACTTAAAGTCAATCTTTCTCAGCGCGATTGCATGGGTAAGTATCTTTCTTAGCACGCTTGCGTGGGTAAAACACGATTTAAAACCTGATAAATGTTTGAACCTTCATTTTAGAATGAAAGAACTAAGTTATCCAATTTATTTTTAGCTTGATGTCATTGCGGGGAATGAGATGAAGGCTGCAGAGATGATAGATGTTGAACTGAATGCTATTGATGTCGATATGCATCACTTGTTCATCCCGATGGTGAATGCAGAAGAACATTTCATGTTGTTTCACTATGACATCCATGACAGATCTTGGACACACTACAATTCTCTCCTAGGTTCTTCAAACTATTTAAAGGATGCTAAAATAATGGTGGAAAGAGTAACTCACCTCCTTAACATTCACCTTGAAAGTACTAGTATAGAATATGGATGGCATTGATGTCGTCGTGAAATCAGATTGTCCACAACAGGGCGAAAGGTACCATATTGGCCAGATAGCAACTCAAATTCGCAACGGAAATGTAGTTATTGCGAATTTTTGTTTCTAAATATTCGCAACAGCCAGATGTTGTTGCTAATCTCGCAACTGATTCACCTCTGTTGCTATTCGCAACTGATTTCATTTCACGCATGCCACTTACGCGTGTGGTAGAAAACACCTGCAAACAGTTGTTGAGTTTCTCAATCATGCCAGTTTATCGTGTTCCATACACGATTTTATCCTTAGAAAAAAGAGTTCTCGGTCATTACAACCACTCGTCCTCTCTCTCACTCTCACTCTCTCAAAAATAGATTCGAAAAAAAACTCTTCCGCCATTGAAACTCTTTTGGCGTTGAAGCAAGTTAGGTTATTACCATGGTTTAATAATGCCATTTCTTATTTAGGTTATTACCAGGGTTTAATGATGCCATTTCTTATTTCTTTGTTTAAATCGATTGATATGATATTTCTGTTATTATTTGATAGATTGATAGTTGGGTTGTGTATATTTTGTTTAAATAGATTAATGGTGTATTTTGGCAGATTAGTAGTTAGGGTTTGATTAGTATGTTGTTTGATATTATGTTTGTTGGTAGTTAGGGTTTGGTTTAACTGGGATTTTTTATGCTATTTTGTTTAACATAAAAAACCCTGTTATGCAATTGATGATTATTTTTAATGTCCTGTCAATTTAACTGTTTGATTTGATGTTAAAAATTTAATTCTGAAGTGTTAAGTCTCAATTTGAAGTATTATCGATTGTTCTTATTTTTCAATTTGAAGTTCATATTATGATAATGGGCGTGTGTGTACAATTAGAACAACAGCTTATCCACATCATGTATTCCCATGTGCTACAGTTTTTCATATTTTAGGTTTGAGGTATATGGTTCCAAAAAGAGTATCCTGATTCCCTAGTATAATGGAATTGAAATACCTTCGTTGCTTGGATATGAACCACTAGTGATTGGAAATTTAAGTTTTTGTAGTGCAGTATGATGGGTATGAATCTGTGAAGCCTCCCAATATACATCTGTTTTACCTGATTCTAACTGGCTTTCACATGTTCTGCAGTCATATGCAGATGGCAACTCCAGAAGAATTCCAGAATAAGATGGTACGATAGCCCAAACATTTGAAGAGAAGTCGTTGAGAAATTTATCCGATTTGTAAGTTCTGTTAAATGCTTTTGTGAATTAAATTTTATGGTTTTTTCTTAGAAATGATAATAACAGTCAGTGATCCTAGACTTGGTTTACGAATATAAAACCTATAATTAGTAAGGTGGGGTCATGACATGCTTATGCCATCTAATTGCACTTAACTTTAAAGTTTGAGTTTCATTATTATTCAAATTTGTTGTTGGTTATAGTTCTACCTTTAGCGTTGGTAGAAGATGAAAGCAGGTTTGATACTTGGTTTCACTTCTGGCATGTTAAGATGCAAACTTGAACTCCGTTGGATATAGACATCTTTATTAAAATATTCTCAACTTGTATTTCCTTGTATATTCTAACTACCCACGTTTGTGCAGGTTGGGATTTTCATAAAGCATGCAAGGAGCATATAGATATGCTGCAAATAAGTGGTTGATAATTCCCAAGCTGACATTCTGGCTCAGACACGGTGTGGTAGCAGAAATTTTATGCTTCTTGCTTTTACCCTTCATTTTGATCATTTCGATTCTTTGTATTCTCGTGTCTGCTGTTTTGAGGAATTACATGCTCTGATTCTCACTGAGAGGCTTTATGTGGTAACTGCTCAGTTTGACCAGTTAAGAGCCATATGATTTCAAAAAGATGTTAATAAAGCCACGCCGAGAAGAAAAACGCAAAAGGTGTCCATTTCATACTCAACGGATGCATCTAGATCTGTACGTGCAGAAGAGCAAGAGACAACACCTTCTTGTGTGAATGTCCTTAACTGATTCTTGTATATTTTTATACATAACTTGCTAATGCATCGGCCTTGGGATGCTGATCATGTCCGCGGGGGTTGATGGGTTCTTTTGGTCTCATTGAAATTCTCAAGCGGCAAAACTGAAATATCAGAAGTATCAAAATGTTTAGGCGGTGTGAATTTCATTCTCTTTTCTTATTTCTTGTTTCCTTAAATGTAAACGAAAGGGTTAATGAGTATCACATTGATGAATTTCACTTTTACCTTGCACCTAATGCTTCTCCTCTCATTCTCTCCCTTTGCTTGCACATGCATTTCTGAATTTCTTTTCCCTTTTTAATCAATTTTTTGTTTTCCTGTTTTTCTTATATGTTGTCTTGGCATTTACTTTGTATATTACTTTATTTGATATTTTTGTATTCTGCTTACTTGAGTACTAACACTTGAATTTCCTTTGTTAACTAAATTAGTTCAACTCTCTTTTTATGCAGGTTCTGCAAGATTCTTACATTTATGGAGGTACTGGTGCTTACAACCAATGTTGATACATTATCTCCAACTCTCTTTGTATAATTGTTACTATAAATCTTACTTTTGACAATTAACTAACTTAGAAGCCGAGTTGCAAGCGAAGTATGAACCACTTTGTAAATGAAGTTCTAGGACAAGGGTTTTGTTAGTCAAGGTATGTTTCTATCTACTTGTCCTCTTCGCATCCTCATTCCTTATCCATCACTTGATATATATTCATACTCTTTGCTTAAAAACTTATTGAAATCAACATGTTCGTCTGTGGCCTCATTTGCCAGTATATCTTAAATTCCGATCACTTACTTTACTGTTGTTTACTTTAGCAGGGTTCATGATGGCTGCTAAATGTGCACGTAATTCTTAAATTGTGTTTGCAACAGAGGAAGAAGCAGATAATTCATTGAATTATTGTGGCAGGGTACATGTTTAGCATAATTCAAATTTTGCGCTCTCTTGGTTTTTCCCTTTCTGTGTCATGTTTCTTTCTATGTATTATGCTTTCTCTTGTTCTGTATTTATTTCGATACAACTGTTTATTGAATTTTCATCATGGAAAAACTTTGAAGAGTTCTTACTTTTGCATTCTTAAGGTTTCTTGCGCTGCTAGCGCATTTGAGGTTAGTATAGTTTTAACCATTACTCTTACAGTATTAGTTGTTAGTAAGTGTATTACAATAAACATTTACATGACATTTTTTTCTTGGCTCTCAATATAACAGGAGGTTGATGAAGTTCTAGAGATTGATATGGCAAGGGCTGAGAGCTAGAACAAAGAAACATAAGTATTCATTTTCAACATCTTCTCTCCAGAGTGGTCTGGTCCATTCCATTCACAAAGTGACGATTTGCACCACTCATATGGGTTACTGGTCATGGACAATATACTTCTTATTGATGATTTCCACCACTAACAACAATTGGGGTTCAGTAGGATCATGCTTGCAGATGTGTGGCCATGGATGGGCAGGTACTTCATGTATTTGTCTTTCAGCCTTCATTTTTCCATTGTAGACAAAATGTTAGACTTCCTTATTGTTTGATGAAACATTATGTAACTTTCTGTTGGTATAATATGAAGTGTATAGACATTATCCAAATGACAATTTTTTTTGTCTAGTGATTTTTGTAATATTTTTCTTTGTTGTATATATATGATTGATTGACTGAATCAGAGGGAAATGAGGTAGTTGCAGGATAAAACTGAACTGTGGGGAATATTTGACCAGGTCAATAAAGACTTGACTTTTTTTTGTTGCAAATATTTAGCAACAGCTGAAATCTGTTGCGAAATTTTTACCGCTACTGTTTCAGGTCATTCTTAGTTGACTCAGTCAAGATTTAGCAACTAATAGTAAAAAAATTCGCAACTGCTAGAAGGCTGTTGCTATTTATTTTTTGTCGCAAATGTTTCCAGATATTGGGAAAACAGTTGCGACTCTAAATTCGCAACAACTACATTTTCGATGTGAAAATTCGAGTCGCCCCCTTTTGCAACAGTTGGCTGCAGTTGCGACCCCAATTTGCAATAGCGGTGTACAATTGCAAAACGCTCAATATGGTGTAGTGGCATTAAATCTTTGAACTGAAACTGAAACGAAGTTTGAACCGACATTACTTTTTTTTTCATGATTGGTAAACTGACATCACATATTCATTTGTCTTGCAGTCCCGATTGTTTATTGTATGTTATCTACTTCATGGAATGGGAAATGACAAACGGTTACTCCTTTGAAGGCAAAGATACTCTTGGAGAGAAGATGGGCACAAGACGAATCGATCTCGCATATGAAATCCTAAGTGATGAGAATAGTTGCTGGAAAGTTTGATGTATTTAGGTTGTTTAAATTTTTTTTTTATCAATGTAGTTCATTTGGAAGTACTTTTTTTTATTGAACTATGTCTTCGCATACATTTATGAATTTGCAGGTTAATTAAATATGAATTTCTTTTCTGAAAATTGCATACACTTCAATTTTCTGATAGTTTGAATATAATATTGTGATGGAATATGCAGGATAAAACCAGAAATGATTACATTTTTTTGTTAGAATATACAGGATGTAAATGGTTTCATCATGTATAAAATATTCTTAAAGTTGCAGATTGAAAATATTATCTTTTTATCAGAATGCAACCAAGCTAGGATGAAACTGGTTACATCCTAGGCCTAGCCTGTATAAAAAAAAATATTTTTTGTCAGAATGTGAAGGATGAAACCAGTTTCACCCTGGCCAAAAATCTCATTATTTTCCAGAATAGGCAGGATGAAACTGGTTACATCCTGTACAATTAAATTTGAATCTTTGCAAACATTCAAATTTTACAGTGAAAACTTAAGGGAATGTACAATTAAGAAAACAACAAAAGACTATAAGATATATACTATAAAACTGAAGGGAAATACTTGAAAAAATAATTCCACAAGATATGCTTTTATGAACAAAAAAACAATTCCAGGTAAATGAATCTTAAATGTGCAACAAGAGGCTACAGAGAAGAATAAACTAATAAAGAAATCAAAGTAAGACACTGTACAAAAGAAAGAAGATGTTCTTAATCAGCTTCTTAACATTACTTTTTTGCGGGAGGATAAGGACATGTCATCTTGTTATGACGTGCCTGAGTATGACAGTTACCGCATGTAATTGGTCTCTTGAATGCGCTTGCGCTACCAGTGTTTGGAATCCGCTTCTTCTTTGGCCTACCAGGTTTTTTTCCTAGGACAGTCGATGGGTACACGAGCTCTCCAGTAGCAACATCAATAGGCTTGTCGTAATCGGGAATGGGGTTGATCGGACGATCATACGAAACACGGAAGCTGAGAATGTTGAAATACGGGTTAATGTACTCGTAAACATTGATGTTAGATGAAACCATACATGCAATAGCGTGATCACAAAGGAACTGCTCCATAAACCAAACCCTATAGCTGCAGGAAAACTTCATAATATTAACAGCAAAACTATACTTGTCGGCCTGTACTTCCCACTCCATGTCACCAGACTTGGTTATTATCCACTGAGCACCAACACGAATGTAAGCCTGCACTTTTTTCTCTAGCTTGGGACAAATGAATCCTTTATACGTTGCCCCCTTCGACTTCCTTTCACTCATCTGATCCATTATTTTAAGTCTAATCCAGTTAACTAGTGTTGCAATAGGCATACCTTTCGTATATCTAATCCAAGAGTTGAAAGTCTCTGCAATATTTGAACACATGTCGCCATAACGACAACCTTCACAATGTGCATTTGAACAACATTCCACTGGAAGTTCACTCAAGAATTTGTGAAGACCATCACATCCCATATATTTCAACTTTTGTATACCTTCACGAAAGCCTTCATGCGTTGATGAATAGAAACATTGTTTGAACAAACCCATTGCAGCACCATGCTTTCCCTTTTTCTTGTTGGTCTTACTGCGGACATTGTTCTTCAAATGATGGTAACACCGACCATGATGGAAAGTTGGAAAAACATCACGAATCCCTTGGATCAAACCCTCATGGAGATCCGAAAAAATAGTTAGTACACGAGGACCCAAGATAGTTTTTAATTTCTCCAAGAACCAACGCCAATTGTCAATAGTTTCACCTGAAATGATACCGTATGCCAAAAGGAAATATTCCTATAGAAACAAAACAAACACAATAAAATAAAATAAATAAATCATTAAACTGACTGAAACTTCTATTGTACATAATGAAAACCAGTTTCATTCTCTAATATGACTTCACCAATTAAGGATGAAACTGGTTTCATCTATAATCTGACATCAAAACAAGTTCTGAATTTCTTTCAAATTTATAATCTGACATCAAAAATGAATATAAACTAGAAGACATACCATTATTCGCATTCTTCCCGGTAGCCGCCATAAGACAACCCCTAAATTTTACAGCTAGGAAAGTAGCATCCAAGAAAAATACCGGACGACAATACTCGAAACCCCAGATGCAAGCATCGAAGGCTAAGAACAAACTCTTAAACTCGTCCCCTTCAATAACTAAATCAGCCCGAATTTCGGGATCGTTTTTCTTCACGGCTTCATACCACCAAACCAAGTCAGTGTATGATTGAGTGTCATCACCATACAATTCCTTGAAACATAATTCTCTCCCAGCACGCGCCTAATCATAGCTCAATGTTAACCCATAATCACTTTTGAAATCATTAACAATATCCCTGCATTTCTTGTTGGGATTCTGTTTGATATGGTCAAATATTAAGCTCTTGACAAGTTCGCGCGTAACTGGATTATCCTTTGTATCGTCACTATAACCAGCACAACATGTATGTTCACCATTATAGATTTTGAGGAATAGATGACCCTTCACATTGGAAGTCTTCGGAGCTGCATGAAACTTCCAGTCGCAATTCAATTTCTCCTTGTAATAACACTCCACAATATACCGTTCTGGATTGCTCTTGATTACTCTGACCTTGCGACCAAAAAAATGGTTATATTTCTCAACAACAAGACGAGCTTCATCTCATCCTCCATAAAAATCATGACCAACACCTTTTATAATAAACTCCCATTCAGCCGCCTTGCAAAATCTTTTAACATGCATCTTTCCATTGAATGCACGTTCTTGGGACATAGAAATATCTTGAGACGAACCAAGTTTTTAAGAGGAAGGAATAAGTAACTGATCCGAGCTATTGTATTTACCTAAAAGAAACTCCGTCATTATACGTTTACGAGTAACTTTACTGCTGTTCAGAAGATGACAAGGAATAACCAACTGATCTGTGCTAGGGTCTGATGCTAAATGCAACTCGCTAATTGTAGGTTCACGAACAAAATCAGGAACACGAAGAGGAACACGTTCAAATAAACGAAGATCTAAGAAAGACAACTGCTTAACAATGCACAATGATAAGAAATACCGAAGTTTCAGATCACTGTCAACAACATTGCTTCTCCCCTCATGGTCAAATACAAACTGAATTGAGTCCAGTGAAATGTTATTCCAATAAGAACAGACATACGACTTCAACTCATCAACTGTTGACTTCATATTAACTTGGTATGTACATGCATTTGTATCCCGGATAACCACATAAAGTAAATGACGATCCATCTACAAGAAATATATAAACAACATTTATGAATCTGGATGTATTCAATTGAAAATAAAAAAAACAAAGACGAAACCAAATTAAACAAATAGATTGACTAAAAATAAAGGATAAAGCTAGTTCCATCTTGTTTTAAAAAACTGGAAAATAAATCAACTAGCCTAGCCTTCAATATCAGGTGCATTCACTACTGGTGTAAGACAAGCTAAACTAATACAATAACCTAGTAGTTATAATAGTTCATTCGAGGATTCCAGACATCTTGCTGAGTTCCGTAGAATTGTAGGATTACAGTAAGCTAGTACTCATACTCATCATACCAGTTAGAGATTTCTTCTATGCAAAAAAAAAAAAAAGTAATCCAATGCAATGAGTGATGCTAGGACAATCACTTACCCAGAAAAGCAGTACATCAACCCAAATTGAAAATACTATTTCAGTTCACATCCAAATTGAACTGACAAAACTAATCACTGGAAATTCTAATATGAAACTAAACCCAAAATTGGTTTAATCAATTTGGTTTGAATACAATAACATAAGAAACACACATGATGATATTATACCAATTCAGTTCACATCAAAACAATGAAAAACAAAATTCACTTTAATCAATTTGGTTTGAATCTGTGTATATTACATTGAAAATAAGATTAGTAAACCCTAGAAAACATGATTCGAGACATAACAAATACTATCATCACATTCAGAATCATCAACTAAACCCAAAATTGCCTGGATAATCAAAATCAACAACTAAAACCGAAAATTAACAAAAATCCCATAATAAAAATTGCTAGAGAAACTTCAAAATCGACAAAGACAGATAGGCGTTACAACAATTAGACCAAAACCAAAATTATATCAATTGAAACTTCAAACTTACCGATTCGATGATATTGGATGATTTGAAAGTAGAGTATTCTAAACTTCGATTCAACAATCGTTAATCACCATGTATTGAGCTCCTAAATCTGAAAGGGAAACGAAAATCGCTCTGAAAAAAAGGGACGAATCTCTGATTCGAAAATCGCTCAGAGCTTAAAAGGGACGAAGCTCTTTTGTTTCTTCACGAAGAGAAGAATTATATTTGAAAAAAGGGGTTTAAAAGGTTAGGGGGTATTTTAGGTAAAACATAGTATTTTATTTTATTTTTCCTGGGTAAAATATCCAAATTGGCTAATTGAACAGTATATTTCTGATTTTTATCCATATAAACAGTATAAAAAGCTAGAAATCTATTTCACCCAAGAATTGTTTATTTTGATCTTTTTGACCAATTTTGTGTTACTGTCTTCCGATCACTGCATCACTATAGTCGGTATCCAAATGTTGCAAATTAAAAAAAGATTAAAGGAACCAAAGAAGATGCCCGACCGAATGAAAATAAATGAAATATTTCGGTTGCAATTATAACACCCACTCGTACCTCTGAAGTGTTAACATGAATATCCAAAGCCTTAACAGATGAAGATGCTAGACTAAAATCTATTGTATGTGCACAAAACAGATCCAAGCTAAGTATGGACAAAACAAAATAGTGAGAGCTTGGATCATATTACTGCCAAAATATGAGATCGTCTTTTTTGATCATTATGGCGCGAATTCTCATTATATAGAACGTGTGGTTGGGATAGTAAAACTAATTGGGGATATAAATTATTTCCCCTAACCAATAGTGTCTGCTAAGGGGTGTTTTGAGGGGCAAAAATACTAAAATACTTTTTCCTCGAAATAAAAATTAAAAAACTTAAAATCAAAAACCCAAATCATATCCCCCATTTCCATCTCCACCTCTTATTAATCTCTTTTAGGGTTAGAGCTTTGAAACCTAAATATTCCCCACTCCCTTTCAAATTCTAAATTTTCCCTATTCCCTTTCAAATTCTCTACTCCTCCACTGCCGGCTTCTCATTTTGAAAACAATCTTTTTTTCTAACATTCAGAAGTGATGAAGACCATGCCGGTATAGATGAAGACCATGCCGGTAGTGATGAATACCATGCCGGAAATTAAAAAAATTACATCGCCGGAAGTGATGAAGACCATGCCGGAATTGATGAAGACCATGCCAGAAAATGGTGCCCGCATGCTTGGTAACTAACACAATGCCGTAACTAAGTGCCGGCATGCTCGATAAAAATCTATCAATGTCGGTAGTCAAGTGAATTTTTTTCTTCAAGTTTCTGGATACTTTACATCATGTGCTGGCATAGAAATTCAAGCAACATACCATGCCGATAGCAGTACCGGCATGCTCGAGAATTAAATGACTGTGCCGACAGTGGACTGAAAACCAGATTTGTTTTCTTCAAAACGGACTGAAATTCAATTTTCTCGTACATGCATAGTTTTTTGGTTGAATACTATGCCTGCCTGAATTTCAAAATGGGGATAAGCTCCAGGCCGGCATGGACGTGGTATGAATACCATGCCGGGATCGCTGCTTCCGGCACTGTATTCATACCACGTCCATGCCAGTACCAAGCTTTTTCAGCTGCAAAAATGGTGGATTCAAAGAAAAAAATCAAATTTTAAACCTCTTAGCAGCAATTCTCTCTTCATAATCATCCTCCATTTTCACCCAAAAAAGTTCCTCTCAATTTTTTTCCCTCCTTCTACTCTCACCTCACTCACCCAAATACAAATAAAAATACACACTAATCTTTTAACAAATATACTTAAGATTTTTCCTAATTATAATTAAACACTAAACCTGATTAGTAAGGGGTAGATTAGAAATTAAAAAATACTTAGATAAGGGTGACCCTGATTTGATATTTGGATCCAGTTTTTATCTTTTTTCTATATCCCCCAATCAGTTTTGATATCCTCCAATTGCGTGTTCATTATATCCTATTAAACAATCATCAAAGTACAAAATGATTATGAAAATATGAGGCAAACCTGTGTTGGCCAAAGGTATTATTAATGTTACTTAGCTCGAGATGAACCAACAAAGCAAGTCTCCGTGAAATCATATCCGGACGCCTTCTACGGTATAACTTCTATAAAATTAGGTTTGGGACCAAAAAAATTTATTATTTTAAAGAGATATTATATTATCGATAATATAATAAATTATTATTTTATAATTAAGTAATGTATTATTGTTTTAAAGAGTAATTCCTATTTTTGAGGTTCAATAATGGTCATAGATTATAAGTACAATATCGACTAATTTTGTAGAAATGATTATATTATTGACTAATTACAATACAAATACAAACACTCCAAATATCAATCACACTTTAACACTTCTTGTTGCAATACAACGATGTGACTCTGGGTCTTTTGAGTGCAATAAGAATCATTAGAAATGAAATACAACTTGATTTTAATTTTAAAGAAAAACAAATCAATATTAAATCATGTTATGAGAAAATTTAGTATGTATTAAATTTATTTTTGTCTTTTTAGTAGTATTATTATTTTACATATTATTTGGGACCTGTTAATGCTTAACGGAAACTTTTGAAATGTATTATTTTATGATTTTATCCAATTTATTATTAGCACTAAGGGCCCGAGTCGGGAACAAATTCTTTTATTATTTTAATGAAAATATTATATTATCGAGTATTACTTTAAAGAAGTTATAATGTAGTAACTCTCGAAAGTTTTGTCTCTTTATTTTTCATCTCCAATTTTTCTCCTAGATTTCTACCAGAATTTTTTCTCCTTAAACACAAGAATTAGCTAGCTATCTATAGCTTCTTCCAGTTTACCCTAACCCTTGGATCAAATGCCTTAGATCAAACGGTTCAAATTAAAAACCTAAATATTATTACTCATTTTCAAAAATATTATGCTCATTATAGGATATTATTCCCAAATTCCAAAAGATTTCATTCAAACCAAAGTTTTTTGGGTAGAAGGAAAGATTTGGAAACTAAGAGCTTCTCCAATGGTCATTGTGTGTTTCCTATGTGACAACACAAATAAGACATCCTTAATCTATTTTTCTTAAAATTAGGGAGAGAAAAAATCCATCTCTAACAGTATTGCATGTAACCTCTTCTTTTAATTAGTATAAATTTTATTTTCCATAATTAAGATTTTATTAGAGTTAAAAATGGTTAGTTAATATATTAAAGTCCATTCAATCAAGTAAAAGCTGACTAAACTAAACATTCCCCTTAACATTGTCTACCCAAAATCATCTATACATTGGTTTACGACATCAGGATTGGAGAATGATTTTAGAAAAAATGAATATGTATCCTAGGTGAATTTTGACATTTCTCTCTACACATGTCATTGGAGAAGATCTAAGCTAATGTCATATCGGGTGTCGTCATTGTGCTTAGGATAGACATCAAGCTAATGGGACTTTGGTACAGACTAGTGGATACCTTGAAACTGGACTAGCCGAGGCGGTCTCGAACACTAGGGGACAAATGGTACTGCCTAGTGGAATTTCATAGTAGTTCGAAATTTATGGATTCACTTTGATCCAAACGTACTTGGTGGTACATGAATTCATAAAGGGACTTGCTTACTCCACTAATCAGCTAAATGGTTACTAGTAGAAAGGTGAAAGTATAGGCCACCTGAAATGTCGACAAGGTGGACCTAAATTTAGGCTCAACCTTCTTTTTTTTATACGGCATAATTTAGGCTCAAGCTTATTTTGTTTTCTTCCCTCTTCCGGATACGACTTTTCGGTGACATCGGCTATTTATACCCAAAATTGAGGTGTCTACGCATTCGTCCGTTCGTTACCATCGAAATTCCTGAGAGAAAATTGGTCAATCAGAGTTTTGGCGTCACTTTCGACAATGAAATGAGTAATTTGCTACTTGTCATGTCCCTTAGCAGTAATGTTAGTGTACCTTGATATGGGCCACCAGTTAGGGGCACCCTCTTGTTGGACGTGGTTAACCTCTGTCACGAGCTTTCCCTTCCCGTGTATCTGTCCTTTATATTCTGGAGTCTGTATCTGAGATGTTTATCCAATTGAGTAATAGAACTATCTCTCCCTTTTATCATCTTTCCTCAGTAATTCCTTCTTACTGTCTGTTCGTCTATTCTATCTATGTCTTCTTCTTCTAACCTTCCAATTTCACCTTCTATTCTCTTCTAAATCTCTCATAATATCTATCCTTAGAGATCCAAGCTGCTTCGGAGCACCCATTGTAGTGTAGATCACTACAAGTGGTATCAGAGCAGTCGATTCTGCGACTGCAAATATGGTAACCCTCACAGATATTGAAGAACTATCCCTTAAAATTGATAAGTTAGTAAACCTGTTAACGGTCTGGATGTTCACCTAGTCCTATTGTGTGTGATAACGGTCGTTGGAGTGTCAATTGCGATGAGAATCACCTGTTACAGCCTCAGAATGGCGTTTCTGTGAAGATAGAAGCAAGGGGTAAACAATTTATGAGTTATTGTGCCTATGAGGTTTCTAAGCCGAGGTTCAAAGATATCCACCATTATCCGCTCGTATTTATAATACCTAAAAAGTATGAACTGGTAGTGGTACTGCATAACATGTCCATATGAGCTAATGGGGTTGTTAGTGGTACTGTACTTAACATTTTGAATGAGTGGTTCATTCACGTTCATGAGTATGTTTATCGCAATCCTTGGAGTTGTTATCAGCTGTGGAGTCAGGTGCACCTTCGTCAAGAAAAAATCCGGAGAGGAACTCTTTTATGGAGGGTAGAAATCAAAGATAATGAGAATTTTTTGGCCATGATTTGTATTTCCATTTTGGTTATAGCGCGACAGTATTCTACTTTGCATAGTCGAGTGCTTAATGGGTTGGAAATACATGAATAGAGAGTGGAAATCCAAAGCAAGTACATATAAGCTAATGGAATTGTTCATGGTTATCTACTTGCGGTGAGCAGATTACAAAAGAAGATTGAATTCAAGCTAGAGATACTCAAATTGAGTTCAGTTTCAGGAAGTAATAATGGTGGGATTAGGAAAAAGTTAGATCTTAGTCCAGGGTTGGCAACAGATTCTTCCTTCTCCTCTTACTACATTAAGTTTATGAGTGTTTTAATTCTTAAAAATATGCTCGAAAGGATCATTGCTGGTAGTGATGGGTAGTTACTCTTGTGTATTGGAAGTAAGAGTATTGACAGGAAATTAGGAATGGGTAGTGTGATTGTCTATGGACCACTACAAGTGCTTCAGTTGTTATCACAAAACAAGTCGTGTCATAGGAAAGTTGAACAAGATGTTGATGGGGTTACTGCGAGGTATGTTTCACCTGGGTGTGAGGTTTCCTCTTATTACTATGACACCTTATTAGTTGCTTCTGTTAGAACTATGGGGAGTGCGGCCTATCCTTATTGGTTACAACTCTATATGCGAGTTTTGTTGCAGCTGAAGACGGACCACAAGCCTTCAGTTTTAGGAGCTGTTGTACGACCTTGGGCCAAGAAATTCTTAAGACGAAACCAGTTAGAGTATTTTAAGAAAATGAAAGTTTAGAATAAGCTGCAACAACTTCCTTCTATTCGCGGGGTTTATAAGATAAACTAGCAAAATTTTATCTTATTTCTGTTACAGTAGTATAATACTTTCATATACAGTTACTGTACAACAAAGGGAAAATACTTAGAAGACTATACTTGCTTACTACATCAATCTTCATGGTGCTTGTACAATCAGTTACGATGCCAATTTTACAGTGGGGAAGATGTCATATTCTTATTTTGCTCGCAAGTAGTGGCATTAGGTGGATCTCCATTGACAGAGTTTGTTTCTTATCCTACATACCAAACAGAAATAGCAAAAGGACAAACGACTAAAGCATGCATAGCAGTCTCATTACAAGCAAATCATCTTGAGCAAATGGTGATGTCAATATGCAATCTATTTTTGGCAAAGCATTTCTAACATATTTCCAAATAAAAAGCTGGATACGGTGGGTACTTTCAGCTTCCAAATGCCCTTCTAAAGAGTGTTGCTTGGGGAAGATCTAAGACCTCTGAGACCCAAGAAGGTAGATTTAGAGTTAAATTTGTCATTCTTTGAAAAGCTCTCAAACCCTCATATCATGAGTGCATAGATCTCTTAAGAGGAATGGATGTTCAATCTAGAGACATTCCAAGATCTACTGCCAGGATTAATAAGGTAAGAAACTTTTAAACTAGGAGTAGGGGAACAATAGAGTTTATGAGTGCGTAAACACGTTATTCTTACATTTCAATTACATTTCTTTAGCTCTTTATTTTCCTCCCTAAATTGGGGCCTATGCCACTTAATTGGGGCCTATAGCTACATGACAAAATAGGGTCACTAACTAACAATTCATAGAAACCCCTTATCCAATATATATGTTAATACCTAATATGCCCTTAAATTAGTGATGATTAATTAAGTTAATATTTGTTAAATTAATTAGTGTTTGAGTTTGATTATAGTGTTAGGATTAGAGTAGAAATTCATTTTCTTTTTTAAGGTTTGGAGGGAAAGAAGAAGTAGAGGGAAAAAAGAAAAAACTAGGGTTTGTGATTTTCTTAGCAAAAATGAAACTTTATAGTGATGATGAAGACTCTAGTAGTGACGAAGAAGTGGGTGCATCAAATTATCATTATTTCGATTCTACCGAATTGGATAATTTGTTGAATGAAGAAGAGAATGTCAACCAAAGAATGCTTGAGGATATAATTCAAGCACAAGAAAAATTTCGTCGGGAAGAAGAAGGTGATAATGCTCTTAATAAACATGTATGAGTTGTAACGATCTACAAACATGTATTTTCCTGTCCCGATCGCCCGATCGCCCAAAAAGGGAAATTTTTTCAAAACTTTAACCCAAAAATGGGTTTATTCGATAACACTACATAAACCGATTCTGTGTTAAATCCCCAAATTTGGTATAATAATCGGTTGTTGTTAGTCACCACATAAACCGATTGTAGTAAAATATTTGGCGCGATGGGTACATGACGAAAATCGGTTTTTGTTAGTGATGTGCATAATCCGATTTCTTCACATGAATAATCACGTAGAATACAGGAAGTTCACAATCGAATTATTTACGTGTATATGTAATCAGATTGTGTAGAAAATAAGTTCCAGGAGAAATGTGAACGAAAATCGGATTACATGATATGCTACATGAACCGGTTGTGAACTTTGAATTTTTTTCGCTAAGTCTTTAATCGGACTTTATAGTTGCACATATCAATCGATTTATTATAATCGGTTGTCTCGACTGTGATGTATAAACCGATTTTGAATCCTCAACTATTTGATTTTTGTTGGAGATTGTTGTGGCGTTTGAAGAAGATCATCCCAAATATGTATCTCTGCTGGGTCATGATACCTCTACCCACTATTTCACTGATTTGGAATTAAAAAAATGAAACGATGCAAAGCAATGGTTTGTAGACAAGGGAGTAGAGATCAATTGCACGTTAGTTTCAGGCCGTCATTCAAGTCAAGATCGTTTGGAAATTGTTTGTGAGAGAGGTGGAAAGCAAGAAAGTCACTGGGCAAAGGACAAACCATACGTGAAGAAGACGACAAGGGAATATATTAGTAAATCAAAGAAGTATGGTTTCCCATTTAAGATTATAGTTAATAGCCCAAGGGACCCAAAGGTAAGGTATATGTAGTTGCAGGATTTCCCACACTACACCCTTGTCAAGATTCTATGAAAATTAAGTGATAATCGAGAATGAACAACAACAATTTTATTAATTCATTATCAGGAAGATTTACAAGAAATATCAAAACTCAGAAATACAACTTTTCTTTCTGGAGTTTCTCTCTCCTCAAAAACTCTCTCAACTCTCAAAAGTACATCATCCCCTTCTGGATTTAGTCGGGCCCTTTATATAGGAAAATACATAGTGGAAGACAGCTAAGGTTTCCCCTTAATTCGGATCTACTCTGCGATCTCACCGCCATAACTTTAGTCTTCACCATCGCCAACTTTGTAATCATCGTGGAGCAGACTTATTCTTCTCATATATCTTCAGTCGTCAACCGTTATGTTATTCTTTTGTGACACTCGCCAAATGTCATTGAAGAATCTTGCGACGTTCTCGTCAAAGTGTTGTTAATAATTATAGAAATGTTTGGTTCCTCGCAGAAGTGTCGTTTCTATCGTGAGAATATCGTTGTGGCAATATTCTGGTCCTACATCTTGCCTCTTCTCATGTCTTTTCTGCGAAGAAGATAAGATATGAGAACTTTCAACTCTTCATGATGCTCGCAGCTTCTTTCTTTACAAGCTTTCTTCTCGACAAACCTCCGTTTATTTAGTTTAATCGCCTACACATGTTGTAGATCTTCTTAACACGTGTCCTTTTGATGGGTCCTACTGTTCTTGTCTATAAAAGGTGGAGCCAAGTTACGGAAATGATTTTCTCCTTTTACTTCTTCATCTTCTTTATCCGTTTATTTCACTTTCCGTCTGCAACTTCTCTCTCTCTTCATATTCACTTGCTATTGTTTTAATGGAAGCGTCAAGGTATGTATTTCGATTATATCATCTTATTTGAATTATTTTTTTACTACTTTTGCTCTTCGATCTTCCTGATTTAATTCATTATAATCTTCATCATATTTTCCTTTAGTGGTGCTATCCCTACCACCCATTCTGAAACTCCAAACCCTAATTACCTCAAGAAGCTTATTGAGAAGAGGAGGAAGAAGGATTCTGCGAATGACAAGGTAGTAAGAAACACAATTTATCTTAATAACAATATTGTTGCCTCTGTTTCTTATCTAAATTATTATTTGCAGAATGACGAGAACATCGCTAGACCTCATAAAAAATCTCGTCGCAATAAAACTATTGAAGATAATATCATTATTTCTGAGTTATCATCTAAGAGATCTATCATCACACCTTTACAATCTAATCCTCCTTCTTCTGTCTGCGAGAACCACGCTACCAATACCCCCCTTCCTTCATAAAATTTGACAAATCAAATCCCTACGAATGTTGTGGCTGAAACTCCTTCTAGTCCAATATTGCCATCAACTGTTACTTTCCAAAAAACTCCTCCTTCTCATAATGCATCCACTACAGATGACTCAAATTATCAACTTGCTATCATTACTACTTCATCTTCTACATCTCATCTTCCTTCAAATGAAACCTTTGCAGGAGTTGATATTGCTTTTAAAATTTTATCTAATATTTTAGATAACGCTAGAAAGTCTTCCACTGATTCTCTTCAATATGAAGCTTGCGAGACTTTACTCAAATATTTTGGCTCTGATAATTCTGCTTCGTGAGTATTCTTGGAAAATGAAGTTGAAGCTCTAAAGAATAGCCTTCAAGTTAAAACTTCTGAGTGTAATACTTTGAATCATATGCTTCGCAATTCTTCACTTGAGTGCGAGAATCTTCGCAGACATAATGACGAGCTGAAAGGTATAGTTTTCCTTCCTCTATCTTTTTGTCTCTCCATTCTTATTAATTCCTCATCTTCCTTATTTTTTACGCTCCATTCTTTTTAAATGTTTGGTTTATTTATTTAGCTTCAAATCGGAATCGATTAATGAAGATATTTGAAATAGAATCAATCGCTGAAGAAGCTCGCGCTGAAAAAGAGTCTTGGATGGACCAACATAATAGATTAGATAATCTTCATACTTACTCAATTGATCACATAAATAATCTTACTAATGAGAATAATCAATTGTCACAAAGACAAAATTTATTGTGTAGCGAAGTTGCTCGCCTTTCATATTTGTTATTTAAGACTGATTTGGCGATGGAATCTTTATCAGATGAGAATAAAACTTTATCCCAGGAGAAACATAATTTTTCAAGTTTATTGGCGGCTTCCTCGCGACAATTAGATAATCTTCAAAGAATTTGTAATAACCAAGAGCAATCTCTTCGCTCCCTTAAAGATGAACTCAAAGAAGTAACTGAATCATCTGTTGCTGAGAAGGATAAACTTATCAAGGGTAGATTAACTCTTAGTTTAAAGGCTAATGAACTTAAAGATCAGTATTCCCAATTAGAGAAATCTTATTCTTTATTAGCAAAAGAAAACCTTTATCTTCGCACCAAAGAAGAAAACATGAAATCTCGTCTGAAGGGTATGGTTGGCGATAAATTTGACGATGCTATGAATCTGTGGGAGAATTGTATCTTTGCACTAATCCAAAACTTAACCTCTCAAAAAGAAGGTAGTCAGTTGACTGCCTCAATTGTTGATTTTTCTGATAAATTCCTATGTTTTACTTCTCGTGAGATCTTCATTTGAATATTTCCTTGTTTTCTTTGGTATTCACAGAATCTGAAAGAAGCCATCTTGATACTATTACTGCCCTTACTGAGAAATTAGATAAAGTTCGCAAAGAAAAAAAGACTCTCATTTCCGATTGCTTGGACATTCGCGATAAAGCAGAAATAAGGCTTGATTATCTTAAGTACTTCAAGAATGTGGAGATTAGAAACCGTGATAAAGGTTTTCTTCGCAAAGTTCATCTTTTTGTGGAAGTTTTGTTGAATAAGATTCTGATCTCCAATTCTCTCCCTCCTGAATCTGTTCTTCCTCTAGAAGTTGAGGATGACGAGATTCCCATTCCTATGGATAAAGATTTAGAATATACACCTACTGAAGGAGAAGAAGAATCTGAAGAAGATAACCCAGAAGAATATGAAGGTTCTCCTAGAGAAGAAGAAATTCTCAAAGAAAAGGATGCTGGCGATATTGAAAAGAATGATGGCAATTCTGATAAATCTGTTGGCGAGAATGATAAATCTTCTGGCGAGAATGATAAATCTGGCGAGAAAAATACTAATGAGCCTGTTGCTGAAGTTTGAATTTCATTTTTGCTTTCTTTTGCGAGGAATGTAACTTGGATGACTTTTTTAACTTTTCATGTTGTCTGTGTTGAATCTTCTCAAGGAAGATATTAAGATTTTATTTGCTCATTCCTCTTCTTGACCTCTAATATCTTTCTTGAGATGGTGAATTATATGATGTTGAATAGATTTTTCCTGAAGTATTATGCCTCCTGCGATGAATATATATTTCCTGCATTCTCAAATAATTAATGTTCAATATTAATCTGTTGGTCTTATTATGCCTTCCTAGTTAAAGGTCTTATTTTGCCAACCTTTAATATTTTTCTGCGACAAGATCGCAGGACGTCTTTACATTTATATGTATTGACCCATTGATCTTGTCTTATCAGTATCTTTTCAATATCTCTGCAACAATATGACAAGTCTAGGTTCTCTCGCGAAAACAAAGCCTCGTGACATTGCCGTCTTGCGATGAAATCGCAGGACGTCTTTACACTTTCATGCAAAAACCCATTGATCTCATCTTAACATTTTCTCTTTAGGCTTTTTGCCTTTGTATAATTTTCGTCACGCGACAATATGACAGTCCCAAATGATCTTGCGATCATGAAACCCCATGACATTGCCGTCTTAAGACACTTATCAGCTCCCTAATAGAGGGTGCTGCCCTTGTCTCCCCCCTGGTTGACCCTTCAAGGAGGGAACATTGGCCATACAAGACTAGATCCCCCCATCCGGATTTGCCAACAACCAGTTGTTTTCGCAGCCTCTTGTCCTTTATGCCTATATGGCTTATAGTTACAAGACTACACCCTAAGTGGGGTTTTCTTCAGGCCAAGTGCATTATAGCCAAGACTTACCAAGGATGACAAGAGTGTTTCGTACGCTCCGGGGACCCTTGGCTCAACCGTGTATCTCGGCGCCTTGGTCATACTTTTCACTTCTTGGAAGAGATTCTCGGTCGTCCAACCAGGGTATAACCTTATATAGCTGGAAATCCAAGATCTCTCTCCCGGATATGTTTTCTTTAACCCCAACATCTGCATGACTCAGGTTCCAGCAGAGGTATAACCTTATCGCTGAGTCATGTTAAGAGATACCCCCTCATATGACGCGCTATTAGGTATTACATTTGCCTCTTACGAAATTTTATTCGCGAACTAGGGTGCACGCCATAAAGGTTCGTCCCATTCTTTTAATCTCTGCGAAATTTTATTCGTTGTTCTTGCGATGATGCTCGCATAAATTTTGATAGAGTAAGAAGAATTTTTTAATTGTTTCATCTTACATTTGTATTTCTTACCTCGCAGAAATTGCTACTGATAATACCTTTTCAGAAACAATCTATTCCATGGTCTATCAAATCTTTGCCCAACATCTCTTCCTTCTGGATCTATTAATTTGTATGCTCCATTTCCAATTATCTCTTTAATGATGTATGGTCCATCCCATTTTCTCGATAATTTTCCACCACTTTCTTGCTGATATTTTGGTGTTTCTCGCAAAACTAGATCTCCAGGATGGAATTGACGTTTCTTGACTCGTTTGTTGTACTCGCGAGCTAATCTTCGCTGGTAATTTTTCATATGTTGTAGAGTTTTTTCTCTCTTTTCTTCTAGTTCATCTAACTCATGTAAAATCATGCCAGCACTTAGAGTTTTCTCCCATGACTCTCTTTTTGTTGTTGGGATAGCAACTTCTGTTGGTAGGACAGCTTCAACTCTATATGTTAAACAGAAAGGTGACATTCCAGTTGCTTCTCGTCTAGTTGTATTATATGCCCATATTGCATTATGCACTTTCTCGCACCATGATTTGTGATAGCCTTCTAACTTCTTTTTTAAGATGTCTGCGATTGTCTTATTAGTTGCCTCAGCCTGACCATTTGCTTGTGGATATAAAGGAGTTGATTTTCCACATTTTATCTTAAATGCATTAAGAAGCAATTCGATATTCTTCCCTTCAAATTGCTTTCCATTATCAGACATCAACTGTGCTGGGATCCCAAATCTGCAAATTATATTTTCAAATATGAACGTAAAAATGTCCTTATCGCGGATGTGCTATACTGCCTTTACTTCTCCCCATTTTGTGAAATAATCTGTAGAAACAATTAAATATCTTCTTTGTCCAGAACCAGGCACAAATGGTCCCACAATATTCAATCCCCATTTTCCAAATGGTCATACGCTTGACGAAGATGATAATGGTGCTCCTGGTGCATGTATCTTCTTACCAAATCGCTGACAATCTTCACAACATATTGAAAGTTTCTTTGCATCCTCATGTATATATGGCCAAAAATAACCCTGCATCTTTGTTTTATATGCTAAAGATCTACCCCCGCTGTGATTACCAGCATCACCACTATGCAACATTTTTAACACCTTTTGTCCTTCTTCTCTCGTCAAACATCTTAGCGATGGTCCACTGAAAGATCTGCGATATAATACCCCATCTCTTAGTTCATAATTGGTTGCTCTGATTTTCAATTTATGTGCTTCTAATCAATTTCTGGGGATTTCTCCTCTCGCCAAATAAGCATGAAGATCTGCTCGCCAATCTGTAGCATTATTCCCTATTTCTTGCTCGCCAGATTCTACTATCATTACATCTACCTCTTCTTCTTCTTTGTTTATTGTCGGCTGTAAAAGTGTTTGAATTTTTATGCATCTCGCAAGTGGGTTCGTCATCATACTTGATATGAAAGCAAAAGCATCTGCAAGCCTATTATCTTTCATTGATATGTGTCTCCATTTTATTTTTGGAATTCTCGCAGACAATTCTTCAACAAGTTTTTTGTACTTCTTCAAAGATGGTTCATTTGTGGTATACTCTCCCTTTATCTGGCGAATAACCAATTGTGAATCACTGGTGATTCTAGCATTTTCCAACTTTATTTCTATCGCAAACTTTAATGCATGGATTACAGCTTCATATTCTGTCTCAATATTAGTGGATGCAAATTCCAATCTAAATGAAAAAGCTGTTTTTTCTCCTTCTGGTGAAATGAAAACAACTCCAATCCCATTTCCTTCTCCATTTGATGATCCATCCACTAATATTTCCCATCTGTCAGGTTCTGTTAATAGCTCTTTTGGGTCTCCATGTTCTTCTTCTATATCCATCATATCTTCTACAGCTTCGTCATATTCTAAAGGAAATTCATCTAAGAAATCTGCGATAACTTGTGATTTTGGCGAGGATAGAATTTCATATTGAATATAAAAGTGCCCTACTTGCGCATTCCATCTCTCAACTCTGCCTGATCTTTTCGAATTTTTCATCACCGATTCAATTGGCACTCTCGTTAACACTTTGACCTTATGCGCTTGGAAGTAAATTCGAGGCTTAAAAGTTGCGTGTACCAATGCTAGAATTAGTTTCTCAATCTTTGAATAATTTCTTTTTGCTGAATTAAATGTTTTGCTGATATAATAAATTGGCTTCTCCACCCCCGCATCTACTCGTAGTAATACGTCACTTAGCGCGTATGTGGTTGTCGCAAGATAGATCAACAGTTCTTCTCCTGGGTCAGCCTTCTATAAAATAGATATGTTCATCAGTTGTTCTTTAATTCCATGAAAAGCCTTTTCACACTCATCTGTCCATTTAAATTTTGTTCCCTTCTTGAGTATATTGAAAAAATGCTTGCACTTGTCTGAAGATCGCGAAATAAATCTTCCCAGCGAGGCTAAGAGTCCATTCAGTTTTTGCACATCTTTAACTGTCGTTGGTGTTGGCATATCGCGAACTACTTGTACTTTTTCTGGATCAACTTGTATTCCTTCCTTTGATACAATATAACCCAAACATTTCCCTGAAGCTACTCCAAAAGTACACTTTTCTGGGTTCACTTTGATGTTAAATTGTCGCATTTGATCGAAAATCTCTTTCAAATCCTGTACATGATTTTTAGATTCTTTGCTTTTAATCAACATATCATCCACGTACACTTCTAATGTTTTATGTATCCACTTTGAGAACACCTTCTCCACCATTCTTTGGTATGTTTCACCAGCATTTCGTAAGCCAAAAGACATCTTTGTATAACAATATAATCCTCTTGGAGCAAAAAATGATGTATGCTCTTGATCTTCTTCTGCGAGGGGAATTTGATTATATCCTTTATATCCGTCTAATGAAGATATTCTATCATTTCCCGCTGCTGATTCAACCATTTGTGGAATATCTGGTAATGGAAAACTATCTTTAGGACAAGCTTTGTTTAAATCAGTAAAGTCTATGCAAATTCTTATCCCTTTATTTTTCTTTGGGACCACCACCATATTTGCAATCCAATCTGGATATTTTGCCTGCCTTATAATTCCTGCATCAAGCATTTTCTGTAGTTCTTCTTCTATTTGAGAATGGTATGTTGTTGCAATTTTTCTTATTCTTTGTTTAAATGGTCTTACATCTTTGTTGATCTCTAGTTTATGACATGCTACTGAAGGATCTATCCCTGGCATCTCATCCATATTCCACGCGAAGATGTCTTTGTATTCTCGCAAGAGACTTATAGTTCTTTCTTCTTCATCTTCCTCCATTTTGGTCCCAATTTCAGTATTTTAGGCTCTTCTTCACTTCCAATATTTATTTTCTTTGTTGGCTCTGATGCGGTGTAACTAGCTTCAGGTTCTCCCATTGGTGTTGGAGTTTTCATTTCTCTTGCGAATTCATCTCCTTCTCGCGAAACTTCACTTGGTATCCCTTTTCCTTCTTTTGCCCTTATCATGTAAACTTTAAATTCCTCTTCTTTCTTTGCTTCTCTGTTCAATTTTCTGCGAAATTTTCACAGCTTTGGACGTTCTTCATAATTTCTTACTTTAATTTGGTAGCACAATCTCGCGAAATTCAGATCTCCTCTAATTTCTCCAATTCCACTAGGCATAGGAAATTTAATACATTGATGTAATGTTGACGCCACATCCTTGATTGCATGTATCCATGGTCTTCCTAACATCATGTTATATGGTGATTCTACATCTACCATACATAGTGTTACTCGCGTTTCAATATCTCCTAGCGGAATTCATACCACTATCTCTCCTTTAGGTTTTGTTAAAGACTTTCCAAATCCATGAATATGATATGATGAATGAGACATTTCTTCATCCCTGTATCCCATCCTTTTAAAAGTATGATAAAATATGATATCAACAGAACTTCCTGCATCCACCAAAGTTATATTCACAGCCTATTCTTCTTCAGATTTTACTGATTGTTCTCTTCTTATTGGGATAGTAGATACTGTAATTACCAAAGGAGATGTATGACTCAAATTTTCCTCCAACACTTCTTCTGCTGTAAATGTGATTTTTTGCTTTTCCCAATCTTTTAACGGTGATATTTTCTCCACCATCATAATCTTTCTTCCTTCAAAATCCCGTTTGTGTATCCTTCCCTTGATATTTTCATGAAATCTATCAATCATTTCTTTTGTTATTACATCATCCTTCAGTTTCTTACAATTCTCTTTAGTTTTGATCATCTTTTTCTTCAATTATTTCCACCGACTTGCTCAATTTTCTTCCTAAGCTTTAATACTTCTCCTCTTTTACTTTATCTTTTCTATGTTTTTCAATGATTCATTCCCTGTTTCGGGCGCCAAAATGTAGTTGAAGGATTTCCCACACTACACCCTTGTCAAGATTCTATGAAAATTAAGTCATAATCGAGAATGAACAACAACAATTTTATTAATTCATTATCAGGAAGATTTACAAGAAATATCAAAACTCAGAAATGCAACTTTTCTTTCTGGAGTTTCTCTCTCCTCAAAAACTCTCTCTCCTCTCAAAAGTACATCATCCCCTTATGGATTTAGTCGGGCCCTTTATATAGGAAAATACATAGTGGAAGACAGCTAAGGTTTCCCCTTAATTCGGATCTACTCTGCGATCTCACCGCCATAACTTTAGTCTTCACCATCACCAACTTTGTAATCATCATGGAGCAGACTTATTCTTCTCATATATCTTCAGTCGTCAACCGTTATGGTATTATTTTGTGACACTCGCCAAATGTCATTGAAGAATCTTGCGACGTTCTCGTCAAAGTGTTGTTAATAATTATAGAAATGTTTGGTTCCTCGCAGAAGTGTCGTTTCTATCGTGAGAATATCGTTGTGGCGATATTCTGGTCCTACAGCATACAAGCTCTATAAAGTGATGAATGGTTGTCATAATCATGATGATCCAGAATCTCTTATTGGACACGCTGCCGTTTTTGGGTTGAAACCACATCAATTGGAAACGGTGAGGTCGATGAAAGCGTGTAAACCAAGTGACATCCTTAGGAATATTAAGGAGGATGATAAGAATAACTTGTCCATTTTGAGGAAAATTTACACGGCAAGAGCAGCCTTTAGGAGGATGGAATGAGATGGTAGAGCGGTTATGGAACAATCTCAGTGGTTAGCCGATCAACACGGATACACAATTAGGAAGCAGGTATTAGAAGGAAAAGTGACTCGTATTTTCTTGGCGCATCCGGAGATGATCAAGTTGGCCCAATGCTTCTATCAAATTTTGTTAATAGATTGTACGTACAAGACCAACAAGTACAACATGTCGTTGTTAAACATTGCTTTCCATACTTCCGACAAGCAAACATCACGGTAGCATGGGGGTTTATGGATCGGGAAAATGATATGAGTTTTACTTGGATGCTAGAGACCTTGAAGAAGATATGGCGATCAAACTCCAAGGATCATAGTAACGGATAAGCACTAATGAATGCCATAAGAGTAGTTTTTCCGGACGCTAAGCATTTTCTTTGCACATGGCACATACAATGAAATATTAGAAGTAATTGTAGAGGTCATATCCAAAAGCCAAAGCCACAAAAAGGTATCGCTCGTGGAAAGGCCGAAGATGAGCGTCTTCAAAAACTAACTCCGGAACAACGAGAGGAGGACAAGAACAAAAGAAAATGGGAGTATGAAGCGAATGGGTTACTATGGAAGTATTTTCAACATCATTGGGATTTAATGGTACACTCAATGTCTGTGGCCGAGTTCGAATCCTCTTTGGATAGTTTTATTGGGCTATGAAAGAAGGATTACGAGAAATGTGTGGTTTATTGCATGAAGGAATTGTTGGATCCGTACAAGGAAACATTTGTGTATGCTTACACCTACCAACACATGCATTACAAAGAATGAGGCGACAAGTATTGCGGAAGGATCTCATGGATGTTTGAAAAGCTTGCTCCAAGGGAGCCAAAATACTGTGGTTACGGTACAAGAAGCCATCCATGAATACACCAAGGCTGATATCATCAAGATAACCGCGCAAATGGAAGAGAGTAGGATGAAAATCATCACAAGCTTCAAGGATTACCATTGGTTGATTAAACATTTAAACTATAGGGTGTCTCATTGGGCAATCATTTCTATGATGAAGGATTACAAATATTATGTGGAAAAAGAGATGCGGAGAAGAAGAATTGTATGTTCATGCATGACGATGACGGCCTTCGGATTTCTGTGTCATCACATGATTATGAGGTACTAACAAGGAATTCCTTTTGAAATCATTGATCCATTTTGGAAGCAACTAACTTTCAAACCACCCCCAACCGAAGAACCACTCGAATCCTTTGTGGACACGGATATTGGAAGATAAATCATCGAGAAATTCGCAAAAAATGATGGTTTGGGACGAAAAGTTTTGATGTACGACTTAAAACTAGCCGCTAACCCCCATATGGTATCGGTCGAAGAACCAACGGTGCTACCTCCGATGGGTAGAACACCTACCAACATGGATAGGAAAGAAGAAATGAACGAGTTTAAGGTAGCAATGAGAACAGGGAAAAACCCGTTGTTGAGTCATAAAAGAATCTTTTCTCAACATGAGCGTAAATACGCTAAATATGAAGAGGCTTCAAAGAAAAAGGGTCGACTGAAGAAGGGGGAAAGCGGGACAAGTAGCACACAAGCCAAGACAAATGTTTCAAATCTTTCCTTCACAAATTGAGAATAAAGAGGCATCGGCTAAAAGGAAAAGGGGTCGACCAGAGAAGGGAGAAAGCGGGACAAGTAGCACACATATGTTCCTTTCAAATGATCCAACCGCTCCTTCGCAACATGAGGATCCAATCGATCCTTCTCAAGAAAGTATAGTGCCAAACAATCTAATTGTTCCTTCCCAAGAGAGCCAAGCGATTACAACACGAGTATCAAGTGGTGACTATAAGGGGCCCTCTTGGTGATGGAAGCATGCCTAGGGATGAACGCGGTAGACCCCATCGAACATGTTACACCATATTCGAGGAGTATTACTCGAAACTTCCTAAAATCGTTAAGCCCTATGTGTTATATACCAACGACGTGGATGCAGATGGGGATTGTGGTTATCACGTTACGTCGGAACAAATAGGCCATATAAGTTTGGCGGACGATGAGAACCTAACCCAATGTCAATACTTTAGAAAGATGATGGCCTTGTGCTTATACGAAGACAAGGAATTTTACATATACATGATGAAGGAAGGAAAAACAAGACAAGACAAAGAAGGGATTTTTGAAAAATTGGTTGCCATAGTAAAAGGGCCAAAGGGGAGTGAACCAATTACCCGAATACATTGGATGCGTATGCCTCTATGTGGTCATCTCTTGGCGGAAACATGCATTTGCGTTGTTCATCTACTCGGTAAGGGATCATGCTACACATACGCACCAAAATACACCATTTGGGATGAATCACTTAAGGATCGGAAAATTGTTTTATTCAACAATAACAACATGCATTATATCGGTCTTAGAGTACGTGATGATTGTCCATTACCACCGGTAGATGGGATTCATGAGGTCTCGGAGGTCACCAAGGAGTGGCTAAAAAAATACGATCCCAACATGAGGCGATGGGAGGAATTGATCGTGCCGGATCAATTCGAAGGTCCACATATGTTTGAATGAGTATTTTCCTTATGTTAAAAACTTGATCCATCGGATGCTTATATTTTGTCGCTTTCTTCTATTGTATTTTGTAAACTTGAACCAAGCTTAATGAATGAAAGTGATTTTTCTTTTTTGGGGACGTTGAAATCATGAAATTTGTTACATAATCGCTCTTCTAATACGTTTATAAAGTCCGATTGTGGAGTTAGTTTGCTACAGCTTTTCCAAAATCGGTTTATACTGCAACTGTCATAAACCGATTCTGACTTCCAAAAGGAACCGGTTTACTAAGGAACTATTATAAATCGATTATGAACAAAACTTGTCTGGGATTATTTCAGAATCGGTCCTTATGTACGACAATATAATCTGATTTTGGGAAGAAAAAGTTACAGAAAAAAGATAATTTTTAACTCAATAATCGGATTACATATGGTCTAACATAATCCGATTCTTTATTTGTCTACTAATCCGAACTTAAACCCGAAATCGGTTGTTTCGTTCATTAACTTAAACCGATTATTGTTGATGTTCACCCAGAATCGGGTTATGTAGGTACATAATAAAAACCGATTTCCACCAAAATCGCTACTATTATAGTGCACACATAAACCGATTCCGGGTGAATTTTCAGAAAATTTGATGAGTGAATTTCAAATATTTAGAGGTAAATCATTTTAGAGTACCTCTTAGAAGGAATTGATTAAATGGATTTAACTCAATCACTTGAATTGTTTGTTTTGATTTTTTTTTTCAAAACCCAAAATGAAATTAGATTTCGATTGTTGTTTTGGATTGATTAGGATTTAGTTTTGATGGAAATTGAAAATAAGTTTTGATTAGTGATTTTTGTATTTGTTAATAAAGTGATTATGATTTTGTATTTGAATTTGTGTTAGGTTAATCAAATTTTCTTTTAGGGTTAATTTAGTATTTTACCATTTTATTAGACACCCCATTATCTTTCTCTTTAGGTTGGTTGAAGTAATTTATAGGCCCCAATTAAGTGGCATAGGCCCCAATTAAGGCAGGTTTATTTCGTCCAAATTTAATATTTTTATTTAGTTTTGAAGTTTGTAAAAAATGAAGCTCGATTGGACTAAAACATACAATTTCTCTCTCGTAAATGAAGAAAATTTGGAAACAGTCATTTTCCAGTTATCTGGAGACACGAGCCAATATGGTACGTAGATTATAGACTACGATTAATGGGCCGAGCCTGCCCCTAAAATGATGGAGTGGTAACAAGAGGTTTGAGGTTTCACAATAAACCTAATTTGGGGCAGACCTGAAAATTTTGGGGCATACATCCTTAGAAGGCACCCAACCCAAAATTATAAGGGCTGCCATAAAGCTTGTTAAGTTACTATAATACCCCTGCCTAGTTTAAATTACAATACTACCCTTCCACTTAATTAAATTCTAATCCTAAAACAATCCCACTAATTAACCAACCACCGACTAATTAACTCACTAACCATTACTAATTAACCCTTATCTCTCACTCTTCTTCTCATCTTCTTCTCCAAAAACACAAACAAAATTATAAAAAATTCTTTGTTCGATTAAGTTCTCGATTAAACACATTAATAACACCTCGTGTTAAGCGATGCCCTAGAAATATGGTGCTGAATCCTGGTATTTCTTCTGTAGCATCTCAATTTAGGGTTTTTCGAAAAGATGGTGATGAAGAGGATAGTGGATTGATTGGTGTTGGAGAGCGAGAAATAGAGCATGTTGGAAACAAAACAATAATTCACACAGAAATAAATCTCAAACAACTGAGTCGCGGACTAGGTCGCTATCTTTAAGGTGTTTCGCGACTCTGCCTCTTGATTGTGTGCTAGCAGTCAATTCTTGTCGAAAACCCTATGGGATAAAACAGCTGATAACTCTCTTGTTCGATTTCTCTGCACTATGAGAAATCTAATCACAATACTCTTTCTAACACTTGCTCAGAATCACACAGAAAACATATAATTTCTCCTTTCACAAAACCAACCTTATAACAGCTTAAGAGAATCAATTAAGTTTTTAATGAAAATAAATTCTGATTAATTACCCAAATTAATCTTCCGTAACAGTCAAAAAACGGGCAGAATATAATACCAAAATTAATGAGAATTAATTATAGAATAATTTCTTTTAAACGTTTTTTGAAAACCAAAAGTCAAATCTGCAAAAAGTTTTTTTTTTTTAAGTCACCAGACCTCCCAAGACCCCCAAGGCCCTGCTCTCCCGGACTTTTGATAAATAGTATAGATATAAATAATATGCCTAGTCAAATGCAAGGGGTGAGACTTGAACCCAAGTCTATAGTGTGGGAGACCAAAATTATACCACCACACTATTTCTCTAAGTTTGATATAATATTACAAAACTATGTTTTTAAATATATATCCCAACAATCCCCCACTTATATTTTAAAACATTGAGCAAGTGATATATAGTTGTGCATAAACAAAGGTGCCTTTCGACTTGAACCTCTACATAGTGTTAAACTTTCTAAGTACTAGGTGACTAGAGTGACTTGCGTCTTGAACTCTAACTAATACTAGATTATTCAACACACACAACTATATCTAGAGTAATGTCCTTAAGTTTGCACATTAAGGCCATGTGCTTATCCCTTTCTTAACGAACGATCTAGAGAAATGCCCAAGTTCTCATAGAAGGCGGCTACACCTTCACATTCGTATAGGTGAGTCTATCAAGAATACTCCTGTGTATCCCACTCTAACATAAGAGCTATAGACATCATTAAGAGTCTAAACACTCAACCTGTTTCCTACTTCAGGATATCATGCTATGGGAATGCATGACTCTATCATATCATTTGTAACTTCGTCTAGTCCCTTTGAACCTATTTCTAGGTTGGGTATCCATTACAAACGACTCAACTTCTAACGGGAAAAAGTTCCATGCTTTTAGAGGTATTCCATACCTTTTATCTCGCTAGTCCTTTCGCCAAAGGATCAGCTAAGTTTCCTTCATATATTACATGATCTACTCTAAAAACACAAGTGGTGAGATATTCTCTAACTGTGTCGTGATTTCGACGTATCTGTCGATTCTTATTGTTATTATAATAATACTCTACTACTCCGATAGCCGCGGTACTATCGCAGTGGATCAAAGTGGCTGGTATTGGTTTTTCCCATACTGGAATGTCTGACAACAGACTTTTCAGCCATCCTGCCTCTTCACTAGTTGTTGCTAGTGCCATCAATTCAGCCTCCATCGTAGATTGGGCTATAATTGTCTTTTTCTTTGATCTCCAAGATACAGCGCCCCCAGCAATAGCAAAAACATATCCACTGGTGTCCTTGGAGTCATCTGATAAAGTGTTCCAATTAGCATCGCTAAATCCTTCAAGGACTGCATGATAACTCTGATAGTGTAATCCTAGATTTGTGGTTCTTTTCAAATACCGCATAAACCTCTCAATAGCATCCCAGTGTTCCAAACTAGGATTACTGGTAAACCTGCACAAAACTCCCACTGCATATGCAATGTCTGGTCTAGTACAATCAGTTGCATAACGCAGACTTCCAATTAGACTAGCATATTCAGATTGTCTAATACTTACTCCAGTATTCTTAAACAATTTCACATTAGGATCAAACGGAGTACAAACAGGTTTACAATCAAAATAATCATACTTTTTCAGAATTTTTTTAATGTAGTGAGATTGATCTAAAGAAATACCACTACTGGTTCTAGTTATTTTGATTCCCAATATTACACTAGCTTCACCCAAATCTTTCATGTCAAAATTCGAACTAAACATGCTTTTAGTTTCATTGACAATAGATAAATTGGAACCAAGTATCAGCAAATCATCTACATACAAGCAAACAATCACACACACATCATTCTCAGATTTATAATAGATGCATTTGTCACCCTCATTTATTCTGAAGTTATTTGAAATCATTAAATTATCAAATTTCTCATGCCATTGTTTAGGAGCTTGTTTCAAACCATAAAGAGACTTTTCTAGCTTACATACTTTCTGTTCTTGTCAAGGAATTACAAAATCTTCAGGTTGTTCCATGTAAATTTCCTCTTCTAGTTCACCAATCAAAAAAGCAGTTTTAACATCCATTTGATAAATAACAAGATTATGAGTAGCAGCAACAGCAATCAAAACATGTATGGATGTTAATCTAGTAACAGGGGAATAAGTATCAAAAAAGTCTACGTTCTCTCGTTGCCTAAAACCTTTGGCAACCGGTCTAGCCTTATACTTATCTACTATTCCATCAGGTTTGAGTTTCCTTTTCAAAACCCATTTACAACCTATAGGTTTACTACCAGGAGGTAAATCTGTTATACTCCAAGTTCTGTTAGACATATGAGAATCCCATTCATTATCTACAGCTTCTTGCCAGATGTAGGAGCAGAATCATTACTCGCAAGAAATGACGAAATATGTGAAGGTTTTATCATTACTCGCAAGAAATGTAGCAGAAACCTGAGGGAAATGTAGCAGAAACCTGAGGGAAATGTAGCAGAAACCTGAGGGAAATGTAGCAGGAGCTCGAGAGAAATGTAGAAAGCTTGCGAAAGATATTACCGCAGAACTCAAATCCGAAATTAAGGGAAAGTTTAGCTGTAAATGAGCTGTCATGAGCTGTCATCCACTATGTAACTACCTATATAAAAAAGAGAGCAGGAGAGAGAAAGAGGGGAGAAATAATTTGAGGAAGAGAGAGAAATATATTTTGTAGAGAGAGATTTTTAGAGAGAGAAAATGTAATTTCTTTATCATCTTCTTCCCCAAAACTAGATCTAGAATTCTTCCAAGAACTCCATTAATGGAGATTGTAAATGTAAATTAATGTAGTTACAAATTATTATAGTGAAGATCCGTGGATGTAGATCACATTAATCGAACCACGTAAAAATCTTGGTGTTTATTTATAATTTTAGTATTTTTATCACCATCTTTATATTTAGATCTAGGAATTGTTATCAAGATTTGTTTAGGGGTGTGTTGTTGGAATTCCTGCAATTACATTTTGGCGCTAGAAACAGGGACGGGGAATTACTTGTTGGTTCAAGAAGTTTCCATGAAGATTAGCTAATATTCATATCTTTCTGAATACAAAGTTGAGGAGCAAAAATGGAAGATACAATGAAAGATTTTAATTTTCAGAAAACAAATCAGGTGGAAAATTTCGTGAAATTTAGACAGAGAAAAGAGGGGATGAAGAACAGAAGTGAAGAAAACTTTAATTGGAGTAAAATTAAACGAATCTTTATCAACAACTCGTTTAAAAGGACAAATCTCTTCCTCATATTTGTGATTTTGTGTCCAATCACCCAGATCTGGGAGTTTTAAAACAATTTTTTAGAAAAAACCCATTATAAAACCAATTTATGTTTTCAAACGAAATGTTTATTCAAAAGCAGGTTTTGATTTCAGAACACAACTAACAAAACTTGCTCTGCAAACCCATCTGATTGATTTTGAAAATTTTATATGATTTAGGGATTCTTTCCCCGAGGAAGAAGTAAAACCGATGAAAATTTTTATCCTCTGGTTTAGCGAAGTTAGTGTATGCTCGTGTATGTTTCACGCTTTTAATTTGTTGGCTTGCAGTGAACGAATATCTTCAGTGGGAATATTTTCCATGAAGAAATATGCGTTTCCAGAAGGAGAATATAATGCGAAGTATAAGAAGTCATCATCAATAGCTGCTGCGAAGAAATCACACAGCATAAATTTGTTCATAGAAATCACTTGGCAGACATCAGGCGAAGTCAGCAGCTTCAAATGGATTGGATAAATCAACCAGCGTACCATTTCCGCGAAGAGATAGCTAAATTGAATTGATTATTATGGACCGCAACAAATCCATTGGGAGTAGTATTTCAAATCAAAAGGACTGTGAGCGAAGAAATTACAGCATCAAAATTCAGCGAAAATGGTTTACTTCATCAGATAACTAAGGAAGAAGAACTCTTGCGAAGTAGTAGGATGAATATAAAGATGCAGACATTTCGCGAAATTCAAAAATGTTGTTCTTGTTCGCAGAAGTAAACTAATATTTTCATTCACAGCTAGTGGTGTACTTCGCAGAATCAATTTGTTGCGAGCAAACGATAAGATGAAGGATCAACAAACCTCAGAAGAAGGAAACAGTGATATAACCGTATGGTAGAAAAGCTAAGTAGATGAGTAATGGAGAATCATAACATCAAGCGACAATAAATCATCCAGGGTCTATCTATCATGGAACTGATAAGGGAATGGAGTTTTGAAAGGATCCGTAGCTGATAAAAAAATAGGGTACCAGCGGAGAATAATCATCATAACATCACAAGTAGATAACCAATTTTATCAACAAATTTGCAGGGTGCTACGGAAGGAAGCAATTAGTTCAGAAGGATACCGGCAAGATCTCCAGCAAAATCTAACCTCAATAGATCAGCGAAGAATGGATTGAACTCATCCCAACAAAAACTCTCAACAATGCGGACATTTGACTTCGTGGAATATTTTTACTTCGCAAATATTTCTCTTAACAAATACTTCCTTCGCAAACATTTTTATCTTAACAAATACGTCCTTTGCAGACAATAAACGTAAAATGAGACGTTGAAGAACATCAAACCGAGAGATCAAGAGAGAAAGCATCAACAACTTTCTATGGAATGATGGTAATGGAGGAATTGTAGAAGCACTTCATTAGTCTAGTAACAAACAAAGCTTTGTTTAAACCACTCACAACCTGAGAATAAATTCTACGGAGATTCTATAAATGTGGCAGCAACAATGAAACCAAAAACCAAAAGAAGGTGCAATCATCGCAGCAAAGAAAAATCATCAAAGAGGATCCACGAAGCCATTATACTTACAACAAGATATATTGATTTACTTCGCAGAAGTATAGGTTACAAAATGACAAAATTATAGCCATATAAGATATAGTTGATTTACTTTGGAAGAAGCATGCTTCGACAGTCACAGAGACATGGAATGCAATACCATATAAAAAAAGAGGTGATGCTAAATGCTAAGACTTCACCAAAAAGAAGTGATAACCTATATGCAGGAAGAAGAAGTAATAAGAGGATATAAATATGAAATGATTTCACAAAACAAAAGCTGGCACAGATGGTAATGAACAAAGAGCAAAAGTTCGATGTCGCAGGATCTATTTCCACCGCAATATTTCCTTTTTAACATTTTTTCTGAAGTTGCTTAAAGAAAAGATAATAATAAGAGGACGGTAGTATGATTTTCCTTCACAAACAGAAGCGGCAACAATTGGTCAACAACAGAGAAAATTAGCTTAACGTCACAAGTTCGAACCTTCAGTTTCGCATAGAATTTTTTGCCTTACAAATGTGCACATTGCAGACGTTTACCTCGCAGTACACTTCGCAAACATTCACCAAGGTCAAAAACTAATTTATATTCCGGTTGGGATTTCATGTATTTATCAACCTGCGAACATCTGCAGCAAGAATGAACACCCAACACAGGCAAGCCCAGTTTCTCCAAGCTATTTCACGCAGGATTAAAGTACACCAAGCTATTTAACACAGGCAACTGAGTAGCAAGCAGGTGAAGTCCAATTTTCGCAGGATGCATTTATTTCACATAAGAGAATTCACCAAGTTGATTAGAAGTAGAAATTTGGTATTTCATCTCTTCGCAAGATCTTTGGTTATTTCGCAAGAAGAAAATGGGAGATTACTTCGCAAACATATTTCGCAAAAAATGGTTAGAAATGTTGGTATGGCCCAACATTATATAAGAGGCAGATCAAGAGTTAATTTTGCAAGACTTCATTTCTCATTTCTTCTCAATTTTCAAGCAAATCATATACTTCCCAAGAGACAACAGCAAACCGCAAAAGATAAGTACCATTTCCTTGAATATTTTATCTATGATTTTTGCGAGAAAGATTTTTGATTTTATTTATCAAAAGCGATATATAATCGCAAGATTTATAAAATTTCTAAGATTTCAAAACATTTCAAAGATTTTTTAGATTGCGATACAATCGCAAGATTCAAAAAAAGAATTCATCGCAAAAATTTAAAGATCTCAAAATTTTTCAAAGATTTCAAAGTTAAAAAAAAAATTAAATTAAATTAAATTAATATATTTCTATAAAACATTTTTGATTTAAAGACGCGATATAATCGCAAGATTTCAAAGAAGATTTCTAAGATTTCAAAATATTTGCAGAGAATTTACTTCAAAAATGATATTATGAGAATGAAAGAAGAAATGACAGAAATGAATGAAAGAATGAATGAAGAAATGCGAAATTATCGCAAGAAATGCGAATAAAATTTCGCAAGAGAGAAATGCAAATGCATAAGACAGGCGAAAATCGCCTAAAAACACATAAGAATGGGATGAACCTTTATGGCGTACACCCTAGTTCGCGGATTCTATTCCGTAAGAGGCAATGTCCTTAAAGTGCGTCATAAGGGGGGTATCTCTTTGCATGACTATGGGAAAGGCTATCTGTTCTTTGGAACCTAGTCATGGAGATTTGGGATTATAGAAAGTCCATCCAGGAGAGATAACTTGGATTCCCATCTTTATAAGGTTATACCCTGGTTGGGCGCCCCGAGAGTTTCTCCTAAGGAATGCAAAGTATGATCAAGGCGCCGAGGTACACGGTTGAGCTGTGGGTGCCCGGGATGGATGAACCTACCCTGGCCATCCATGGCAAGTCTTGGCTACGATGTGTTCGGCCCGAAGAAAACCCCACTAGGGTGAAGTCTTGTAACTATAAGCCATATAGGCATAAAGTACAAGGCTGCGAAAACAACTGGTTATTGGCAGAACCAGATGGGAAAGTGCTAGTCTTGTATGGCCGATGTATAATCCTTGAAGGGGAAACCGGGGGGAAGATAAGGGCGATACCCTCCATTAGGGAGTTGTGTATCAACAAAGACGACAATGTCATGGGACTTTATATTCGCAAGAATATTTAGGCCCGTCATATTGACGCGTGACACAGACAGCAATGTCATGGGACTTTATATTCGCAAGAATATTTAGGTCGGTCATATTGTCGCGTAACAGGCCAAAAAGCCTCATGAGAAATGTTAAGATGAGATCAATGGGTTTTTGCGATAAGATCAAAGGATGAAATAAATAAAATCAATGATAAGAGGATATAAATCGCAAAGACGGCAATGTCATAAGTCTTAAAAATTAAAGAAAGATTAATCTCACAAGATGGCTTAGACTTATCATATTGTCGCAGAGATCAAAATAAATGATAAGACAAGATCAATGGATTATTACATATAAAAGTAAGAATGTCCTGCGATCTTGTCGCAAACAAGTGGCATAATAAGACCTTTAACTAGGAAGGAAAAATAAGACCACAAGAGAGGTTATACCTACAAGCGTATAACAGATTGTTAACGACTTTATATTAGTCTTATTTCATTTATCATATTGCAGATCAATAACAAGATGCAAGTATGGGAATGCATAGAATGGAAATTACAATTTGTCGCAGAAAGTAGTCGCAAGAAATAAATAAATTCACAACACTATTTGCGGCACTATTCGCGGGACTGTTCATAATTCGCAGCACTATTTGCGACACTATTCATAATTCGCGACACTATTTGCGGCATTATTCGCAGGACTATTCATAATTCGCAGTACTATTTGAGCACTATTCACAATTCGAAGAAATGTTCAGCAATTCACAGAAATATTTAGAAATTAGCAGGATTATTCATAATCACGAATACTCATTCATAAACTCGCAGATTTATCCATAATTTCGCAGAATGTGATTATTTTCTTAAAAGTGATTACCACTTGAGGCAGAGGCAAGATAAGAATATAGACGCAATTTAATCATTCAACATTTTCTCAAGGATTCTACTTCATAGATAAATAACAGAGGCAACTATGGATTACCAAGAAAATATTTTATGTTCTTTATCTTCTCGGCAAGAATCATTTCCAAAATGGGCAAGAATTCTCACCAAAAATGAAGAAATAATTTCGCATGAATAGAGGCAATATTTTTCATTCAAGAGCGGATACTTCTTATATTTCGAGGATTGAGTACTTCTTATACTTCTTCAAGGATACTTCGCATACTTCATACTTCGCATACTTCAAAAGATGATACTTCTAATTATTTATCAAAGCTTCAGAACTTCGCAAAAGAATATAGGCAAGTATATACTTTTTAAGTTTGGTATTCTTTCGCTAGTTCTTTCGTCAACAAAGATCAGAGACTACTACAACAATGAATTTTTTATTAAAGATTGATCTTCAAGCAATATTCAAGAAAAAAGAGGCAAAATGTAGGAGCAGAATCATTACTCGCAAGAAATGACGAAATATGTGAAGGTTTTATCATTACTCGCAAGAAATGTAGCAGAAACCTGAGGGAAATGTAGCAGGAGCTCGAGAGAAATGTAGAAAGCTTGCGAAAGATATTACCGCAGAACTCAGATCCGAAATTAAGGGAAAGTTTAGCTGTAAATGAGCTATCATCCACTATGTAACTACCTATATAAAGAAGAGAGCAGGAGAGAGAAAGAGGGGAGAAATAATTTGAGGAAGAGAGAGAAAGATATTTTGCAGAGAGAGATTTTTAGAGAGAGAAAATGTAATTTCTTTATCATCTTCTTCCCAAAAACTAGATCTAGAATTCTTCCAAGAACTCCATTAATGGAGATTATAAATGTAAATTAATGTAGTTACAAATTATTATAGTGAAGATCCGTGGATGTAGATCACATTGATCGAACCACGTAAAAATCTTGGTGTTTATTTATAATTTTAGTATTTTTATCACCATCTTTATATTTAGATCTAGGAATTGTTATCAAGATTTGTTTAGAGGTGTGTTGTAGGAATTCCTGCAATTACACCAGAAACTAGACTCTACAGAACTAAACGCCTCTTGTAAATTGGAAGGTTCTTCCTCTATGGCGTAAAATTCAAAATCGGGATCTTTTGTCTCAGTCCTAGCTCTTTTACTGCGTCTAGGTTCAATTTCAGTTATTCTAGTTTCTTCACTACTAGGTTCTTCCAATCTAGGTACAAAAACATCACTAGGTAAAGCACTAGGTATAGAACCCCCACTATTTCTGGATTTAAAAGGAAACCTCATTTCAAAGAAATCAGCATCAATAGATTCAATAATAACCTTATTATTAATATCAAAGAACCTATAAGCTTTACTGTTTTGAGCATAACCAATAAAAACACATTCATAAGCTCTACTTTCTAACTTATGTCTTTGAGGATCAGTTTTCCTAACAAAAGCTAAACAACCCCAAACTCTAAAATAAGAGACATTAGGTTTTCTATCTCTCCAGATTTCATAAGGAGATATCTTACTTTTATTATTGGGAATGCGGTTCAAAACATGGCAAACAGTTAACAAACATTCACCCCACCAATGAGAAGCAACACCAGAACTAAGCAAACAAGCAACAGTCAATTCAGTAAGAGTACGATTCTTTCTTTCAGCTTTCCCATTCATTTGAGGATTATAAGGAGCAGATTTTTCATGTATAATGTCATTCGATTGATAAATTTCAGTAAAAGGACCAGAATCATATTCAGTGCCTCTATCACTACGAAATCTCTTAATTTTTCTACCAAATTGATTTTCAGTTTCAACAATAAAGATTTTAAACTTTTCAATAGCTTCACTTTTATGGCTCAACAGATAAACATAAGTATTGTAGTTGCAGGAATTCCCACACTACACCCAACTCAAGAATTTATGACACAATTTGAAGATTAAGTACCTTTTTATTGATATGATCTTAAAAGAATTACAGTAAACAAGAATACAATTCACTTAATAAGATTTTCTCTCTCCTAAAAACTTTCTTAGCACTCAAAAATTCATCTCTATCCTCTGGAACTATTCATTCCCTTTATATAGGCATTTACATAGTGGATTACAGCTAAGATTCCCTTTAGTTTCGGATCTGAGTTCTTGCGATAAATCGCAGTTAGCACCGCCTTAATAATTCGCAGGTTTTATTGATCTGCCACAGAAATGTCACACTTTATTCATGTTTCTGTCGTTTTCATCTGATATGTCATTCCTTACGTCACTTTGAGATGTGTCGCAGAATATCATTGATGTATCGCCGAACTATTATTTATTTCGCAATAATATTGTTGTGACAATATTCTGATCCTACATCTTGCCTCTTCACATATCTTTTCTGCGATGGAGATAAAGATCATGAGAATTTAAGTTTCTTGATTTGTCGCAACTTCTTGTCTTTTCGCGCTTCCTTCACTTTGACACGTTTCTGCTTCCATCGCTAGATATTCTACATGTGTTTCTTCTCTCATTTATTCCTCGTAACGTCTTTTTTTTTTTTAACCGTTGAATTCTGACCATTCACGTCTTTTCTTCATTGAATGCATTGATGTTCTCGAGAATCTTTTCCTCTTATAAATATCTCCTTCGCTAATCCCTCCTTTTCTTTTTACTCTCTCTTTTTATTTTCTCTCTGTAACTCTACTATTCTTCATCTTCTTCCGCAAATTCCGGATCTTATTATCGTTTTAAATTCATTTCTTTATTATTCTTCATATTAATCATCATTCCCATTAAAAAATGGCTCCTGCTAAGAAATTAGGTCAACCCACTTTCCAAAAACACCATCAGAAACTCAAAACTTTAGGTTTCACACTTTCTGAGATCCCTGGTCAGACCTCAGACTTTGATCTCTCCATTGATTTAGTTTCAGGATTTCCTTCTTCCAATGAGAAAATCCTTATTTCGCAAGGTCAACTAGAAGCTGGTCTTCCTATCCCTCTTTATAACCCAGATCTTCCTCTTTTTTATGAAATTATTTCTCACACTAAATTTTCACGAGCAATCTACCAATTAAGCGGTGATTGTATTCGTCTCATTCTCGAATATGCCTTTAGTGGAGCTGGTAAAGGATCTCGCTATCCTGAATCTGCAAAACATCCTGATTTTAAAGATATCCCAATTATTCCAGCGAAATATATCGTGGAGAATTTCTTTGCGAATTATCAAGTGATTCCCATGAAGAAAGATAGCACGTGCTGGGCTGTTCGTTTGAATAGAAATAAAAATGTTGCGAAGGATAAACTTCTTATGCAAGATATAGACTATCACTCAAGTAAAAACCATGGTCCACGCTTCTCAAAAGATGACAAGTGGTGCAGATTTCCTCTCCTCCTTGAAGGCCCATATATTTCTGGCATTCTTGATCTACCTGCGAATCCTGTGAGTTTTGCGGCGTATCGTCCTTGGGTATTTAATTGGTCTGAAAGGAATTCTAAGGTATATCTCGCAAAATTTATCATTGTTCGCAGATTTGGATAAACGTATTATTCTTACTGATTATTGAGATATCTTTTATCAGATTGAAAGAATGAAGCTTAGCTATGTCAACACTGGGAATCCCAATCTCCTACAAATTTTGAAAACCTTCACAGATGAAGTAAGAAACAATCTTCTATAATCTCTAACAATATATTGTTGCCCCTGTTTCTTATCTTTATGTGTGATTGTTTTCAAGGAAATTCCATTTGTCACGGTGGTTGAAGCCAAAGATAAAGGCAAAAGAGTAGCAACTCCAAATGAAAGTTCCGGTGCTTCTCCTCACCGCAATAAAAATAAAACCACCGACGGTCCTACAAAGAAGATAAGAAAAACTCAACCACTTCCTTCTGATAATTCTCAACTCAAAGAGATTTCTACTATCACTGAAAGATATAATGAAATTGAAAAAGATAGTGGAATTAATAATGATGCCTCAGTGGGCACTTCAATGCATATCTCTTCCGCAAGAATTAGGTCTGCGATGGGTCTTTCTCAATCTGAGACTCCAATGGATCAATTGTCAAATATTTTCAGAAATCCCTTACAAGGTATTGGAGATGATGATACTACTCGTACTTGCGACTATCTCTCAAAGATCTGCGACGCTTCAATTTTGACTAATAATAAAGATCTTAAAGGAGTCTCAAGATTTATCAACCCAGGTTTTCTTCATACATTAGCTTCGCTGGTATGCCCCTTTCCTTCATTTTTCTTGCAGTAAACTTTACATTTTCCATGAATATCAAAGATCTTTTACTTATCTTACTTATTTTATCTTTTCTGTCACAGACTGCAAGAGCTTCTTTTTCTGTTGCTTCAGAATTAGAAAATAGATTATCATCATCGCAGAAAAGGCTTACTGATTCACAATCTGAATCTGCGAAATTTCTCGAGAAAAATAAGCAATACGAAGCTGAAATCTCCATTCTTCGCGAAAAATGTAAACAGTTGGAAGTAGCTGGAAATACTGAGCTTCTTAATAAAAACAAATCACTTGAAGTAGAAATTCAAGTTCTTCAACAGAAATTAGTTGATAAGGAGAAATTCGACAAACAAGTTATTGGTATAAGTCTCCTTTTTTTTTTTTAGCTTATTTGGGCAACCATTTTGCAGATGCCTATAATCTTACTGATGAAGCCATCATTCTTAATTCTTTTGATGAACCCATGGATGAAACCACTCTTCTTGAGCGTCTTAATGATGCTTCAAATAATTATTCAGATGAAAAAATTAATACTTTGTCCCTTGATGAGCTTAAATATCATATCTCCCTTATGAGAATGGATTATAGATCTGTCTTGAGTACATCCAATAGTTTAAAGACTTGCAGAGATGAATTTAGGGAAAAAATCAAAGTCTTAAAAGCCAAGAAGAGTGAACTTGAGAAGGATAAAGAACGCATTACTCTTCAAGGTGATGAAGCTTTATCAAAATTTCGCAATACCCTTATTGATACTGAACTTGAGAGAGATAGACTTAAGGATGAAAACATTAAACTTCTTAAAAGAGAAAAACAAATCCATTCCCATCTTCTCATTCAAAGTGATGATGAATTCGCATGGGCTGCGACAATTCTCGATAATGCTAGGAAAAACTTAGCGATAGATGTCAGTCTTCATACCGAGCAAGCAACATTGATACAAGAAATGATACATGAAAGAGAAGGTTATTTATTGTTCCTCTAATATCCTTGTATTTTTTGTAGATTCCCAACCAGTTTCTAATTTATTGTTGTATCATCGCAGAATCCGAAGGAAGATATTCCAAAAGGGTATCAGAACTTGAAGAGGAAAAAAGTGGTCTTGCGAAAAATCTTGCTTCCCGTAATGAAAAAATCTCAAGACTGCGAGAAAAAAATAAAGATATCTAACTCAAATTTGCGTAGTAATCTTCTCACCGTTCGCAATAATGCTATTGAGAAAGTTTGCAAAGATAACGATCTTCCTCTTAGTCTATATCCTTGTCTTATGGATAATATCTCAGCCAGTTCTCAAGTACCGATTTTTTCTGATAGTGAGGCTGAACATGAAAGTGAAGATGAGGAAGGAGCTAATGATGAAGATAGTGAAGACGAAGATGAAGATGAAGATAATGATGGAGATAAATAGTTCTATTTTTTCTTTTTGATTTTCTCCTGTATTTTTCTCTTTCTTTCTTGCGATAATTATCTGCGTCAACTTGTAATATTCTGCGAATTATCTCGACTCCCGATATCTTTCAATATATAAATTCTTTTTTGCTTCTATCTGTTTGTTATTTATATGAATTTATCATATAATGATGAATAACAATATTTACCATTCTATGCATCACTCCCATACTTACCCCTTGTTATTAACCTGCAATATGATAAATTAATTATCGCAAAAAAAATCTGTTATATGTTTCGCAGATAAAATTTCTCTTGTGGTCTTATTTTGCCTTCCTAGTTAAAGGTCTTATTATGCCACTTTTATGCGACAAGATCGCAGGACATTCTTACTTTCATATGTAATAAATCCATTGATCTTGTCTTATCATTTATTTTGATCTATGCGACAATATGACAAGTCTAAGCCTTCTTGAGATATTAATTTCTCTTTGCTTTTTAAGACTCATGACATTGGCGTCTTTTCGATGAAATCGCAGGACGTTTTTGCGATTTATATCCTCTTATCATTGATTTCATTTATCTCGTCTTTTGTTCTTATCGCAAAAACCCATTGATCTCATCTTAACATTTCTTTTTTGGATTTTTGGCCTATTATGCGGAAATATGACGGGCCTAAATATTCTTGCGAATATAAAGTCCCATGATATTGTTGTCTGTGTCACGCGACAATATGACGGGCCTAAATACTCTTGCGAATATAAAGTCCCATGACATTGCCGTCTTTTTTGATACATAGCTCCCTAATGGAGGGTATCGCCCTTATCTCTCCCCCTGGTTGCCCCTTCAAGGAGACGTACTTCTGCCATACAAGACTAGATCCTCCCATCCGGTTCTAGAAACAACCGGTTGTTTTCGTAGCCTCTTATCCTTTATGCCTATATGGCTTATAGTTACGAGACTACACCCTAGTGGGGTTTTCTTTGGGCCGAACACATCGTAAGTCAAGACTTGCCATGGATGGCCAGGGTAGGTTCATCCGTCCCGGGCACCCACAGCTCAACCGTGTACCTCGGCGCCTTGATCATACTTTGCATTCCTTAGGAGAAACTCTCGGGCGCCCAACCAGGGTATAACCTTATATAGTTGGGAATCCAAGTTATCTCTCCTGGATGGATTTTCTATAATCCCAAATCTCCATGACTAGGTTCCAGCAGCAGTATAGCCTTTCCCATAGTCATGCAAAGAGATACCCCCCTTATGACACACTTTAAGGACATTGCCTCTTACGGAATAGAATCCGCGAACTAAGGTGTACGCCATAAAAGTTCGTCCCATTCTTATATTTTTAGGCGATTTGCGCCCGTCTTATGCATTTGCATTAAAAATTCTTATATGATTTGAAATCATCATCTTTTTCTTTCAATAGAAAAATCCTTATTTTTGAGCAAAGTTTTTCTTTTAATATTCTGTTTGCATATTTCTTGCTATTTTTGTTCTTCAACTGTTCGCAACATGAAATTGCTGCACTCCTTTTCTTCTGTGACGAATGATTGTTCGCAATACTTTGTTATTTGTTTACTTTCTTGCGAAAAATGAAGATTTCAACTTTTTTCCCAACACCTTGCACTTGTTTATTTTCCTGCGAAGAATGAAAATTTCAACCCTTTTTTTTTTTGCGCGATTAATCACCATTGATTCTTTTGGCACAAGCTATCCTTGTAATATATCCTTTCCCCGCAACTCTATACTATCCACCATTAATTTCTCTGCTCTCTGAGTTTGCTTCCTGTTATGTTGCCAATTACGATTTCTGGCGTTTCTTTCTTCGCAAGTATTAATGTCAACTTCATAACACTTTTTCCCTTCAAACCAATCACCTTTAATTATCCCAATACCATGAGGATGCGGAAACTTTATGCATTGATGATATGTGGATGCTATGCCCAAGATTCCATGGAGCCATGGTCTTCTAATTAAGGCATTATAAGGAGATTCTATATCCACTACACAGAATTTAATTTTTGAAGATATCTTGTGCAATGGGATTTCCATAGTGATTTCTCCTTTTGGCTTATTCACAGTGCCATTAAAACCATAGATCTTGTAAGTGGAGGGGATTAATTCATCATCTTTTCCACCCATTGTACGATAGGTATGATAAAATAAAATGTCTACTAAGCTGCCAGTATCAATTAAAATCTTATCTATTGCCCAAGAATCACTTGCTGCGTCACCATCATTTTCTTCCTCCTCTCTGTACTTTGGATTTATCTCTAACTTTACCACCAACGGGTTGTCATGCATCTTCCCTGGCTCTGGTATCTCTTGTGCAGTAAAAGAAATAACTTGTTTCTGGCATTCTTCTAACGGAGAAATTTTCGCAATATTCATCACCTCTCTTCCCTCTATATCCCTTGCAAATACTCTACTTAGCACATTATCATGGAAATCTTCTATTGTTTTCTGCGAATGTACAATTGAATTGCAAAATAGATTTTTTGATGTAGCTCCTACTTCAATGACAAATGTTTCTGCGTCTTTCGCAACATTGACTCTGCGAATTTCTGGTGCTTGCGGCAATTGCTGGGGTTGTGGATATCTCGCTAGAAAATGATTTAATTTCCCCTGTTCAATCATTCGCAGAATAATTCTTTTTACATTTCTACAATTATTCACAGAATGGCCATGAAAATGATGATAAGGATAGATTTCTTGATTTTGGTTGTTAGGATGTGGTTCTTTCCCCATGTTCCAGGGTGAGGGTATATTCTCCATCAAAATAATCGCTTCCCAAATCTTGTCTATACTGGTATTTAGAGGTGGCAATTTGACATCTTCCCATATAATTTTTTGACCTCTTTGCTCTCTTGAATAATTCTGCCTCTGTCCACCATAAGTCTCCTGCGGTTGATCAAACCTTGGGACCTTATTATTGTTATTGCGATTATAGAAATTTCTTTCCTTTTCCAATTCCTCCTGATCTCTACTCCCCATTGCTACTATCTTACGTTGATTATCAATCCCCATTTTCTCTCGCTTATTTTGGGAGGTACTTGCTACTGTGTTAATCATCCTTGGTAATAAACTTCCATTTGTTGCAGCTGAAATCGTGCCTGCGAGAATTGGATATGACTCCATCTCATTTTGTTTTTCCTCCAAAGCGATATACTCTTCTTGCAATTTTCGCAATTCTGTCATAGTGATTGTGTTTTTAACTCTAAATACCTGGATGTATAATAGATTTGTCGAAAACATAGCATTTATGAAGGACAAAATGAGATATCTTTCATCTACTCTTCCAGCCATTTCACTACACATTGTCCTCCATCTTATCGTTAAGTGCTTTAAACTCTCTCCAACTCTCTGATTCAATCCAAACACATCTTCAATTCCAGGTCGTGTAGAGTTATTACTTATATATGCTCCTAAGAAGGTAGTTTGCAAGTGCATGAACGAAGTTATTGTATTCTTGGGGAGACTTTCAAACCACTTCAATGCTTCGCCAGTTAAACTTGACGCAAAGTATTTGCACAGAATGACATCATGGTTCTCCCATTGTAGCATGCATCGAATATAGGCTTTGATATGTTGGACGGCACATGTAGTCCCATCAAAAATACTGGTCAACACCGGTAAATTTCATTTTGGAGGTATCCCTCCTAATTGTACTTCTTGAGTGAATGGAGTTTTCGCAGCTTCTTCGATTGCCTCATCAAGTTGTCTTCTTCCTCCTTCTCTTCTATTACTTATTATTCCTCTCATTTCTGCTAATTCCCGCAAGATTTGTTCATTCTTATCAGAATTTTGCTCCATTGGTCTTTTCAACGCAGCATCTCTTCGTCTACGTTCATGCCTTTCTTATCTTGCGATATTTCGCGCTTCTTCTCCAACATATTCATTTTGCCTTCTTCTAAGATTTTCTTCTTCTTGAATTTGCAAGTTAATTTGTCTTTCATTCTCTTCTCTGCGAATTTCCTCATCCCTTACTGTTTCTCTTCGTTGCCTTTCCATGTCTCTGCGAATTCTCTCATATTCCTCATTGAGATTACCATTATTACGATTTTGTGCACGTCATCTTTCTCGATTATCATGATTATTCTGACGCAATACTGCTTGAATTTATTGTTCTTCTACTTCCGCTCGCAATCTCTCTCTCTCCCGCTAAATGTACTTGCTCAATATAATGCCTCTCAATATCATCTTCAATTATTCTGTGATTTCTTCGAATCTCCTCATCACGTAACATTCTCCTTCTCTCTTCTTGATTTTCTCCCTCATCTTGATTATGTCTAATGTCCAAAGTTTCACCGCGTGGAATATAACGATCATTTATCAAATTCTCGCCAATATTTTGTATAGGGTGATTTTGTCTTGTTTCTTCTCTATATTATCTTGAACTTGATCTCATGCTTCTTCTTGATCTTCTGTTTTGCAACCTCAAATTTTACATTCTTAGTTCATGATTTTGCCTTGTAAGATTTGCACGTTCTTCTGCCCCTAATCTTCTATCTTCCTGTATCCTTTGTCTCAAATCACCTACTACTTCATGCCCTTCATGAATTACTCCTCCATACACTTCTTGATTTCTTTCCACTTCTTGATTTTCTGCCTCTTCTATCGAATCCGACCTCCAAGTATGCACACTTACTCTATCATAATCCACATCTCTATCTTGTGCTTGTGTTTGTTGATTCGGTGGTTGAATTGAATTTTCTGCTCCATTTCTCATTCTACTTCTTCCTGATCTGATCCTTAAAGATCTTTCCAATTAACATGTTCCTTCTCCTGCAATTATTTTATTCCTTCTCACTGTTGTTGGTGGTTCTGATGTATTTCTTCTTCTCCTAGCCATTTCTTCAATTCTAATAATTTCTTCAAATCTTTCAGATTGCAATTTGAAATTTCTCAAATTGATTCTCCCCTACCTGGCATGCCAAAATGTAGTTGAAGGAATTCCCACACTACACCCAACTCAAGAATTTATGACACAATTTGAAGATTAAGTACCTCTTTATTGATATGATCTTAAAAGAATTACAGTAAACAAGAATACAATTCACTTAATAAGATTTTCTCTCTCCTAAAAACTTTCTTAGCACTCAAAAATTCATCTCTCTCCTCTGGAACTATTCATTCCCTTTATATAGGCATTTACATAGTGGATTACAGCTCATGACAGCTCATTTACACTAAGATTCCCTTTAGTTTCGGATCTGAGTTCTTGCGATAAATCGCAGTTAGCACCACCTTAATCATTCGCAGGTTTTATTGATCTGCCGCAGAAATGTCACACTTTATTCATGTTTCTGTCGTTTTCATCTGATATGTCATTCCTTACGTCACTTTGAGATGTGTCGCAGAATATCATTGATGTATCTCCGAACTGTTATTTATTTCGCAATAATATTGTTGTGACAATATTCTGATCCTACAAGTATAGTTAGAACAATCATCAATGGACGTCATAATATATCTCTTGCCATTTCTAGTTAGGATACCTTCATATTCACACAAATCAAAATGTATTAAGTCTAGAGGTTTCGTTTCTCTTACAAAAGATTTATGTGAAGTCTTAGTTATTTTTTCTTGACCACAAAATTCACATTTTTCAAATTCATTTTCAGAAAAGTTTGGGAGGACACCTAACTTGCTCATGTTATCTACTAATTTTTTACCCACATGACAAAGTCTACCATGCCAAACATTAAAATTGCAAACCATATAAGCAGAAGATTCAATTTTATTCATAGCATCAACATTAATCTTAAACATTCCATCAGTAGCATAACCCTTTCCTACAAAACTCTTATTCTTAGTTATAGTGTAAATATCAGACCCAATAGTTTGATACAACCCAGCCTTGTTGAGAAGATAGCCGGAAACAAGGTTCTTTCTCATTTCTGGAGTGTGAAGGACATCTTTCAGCATGAGTGTCTTCCCAGAAGTAAACTTCAACTCTACCGTACAGAACCTTTCACCACAGTCTTTGTGAGAGTCTCCCAACAACACTTTCTAATCCTTGGTTTCAGCATAAGTCTTAAACATGGACCTATCAAAACAACAATTACGCGAAGCACCACTGTCTATCCACCACCCATCAGATCCACCAACCATGTAGAACTCTGGATCAGAGACCATGGCAATTATAACGTCACCCACAACATTAGCTTGTGCGTTATTCTTTTCCTTATTAAACCTGCAATTCCTAGCCATGTGGTTTGGTTTATTACAGGTATAACAGAGAAACTCAGAATTGGAATTCTGTCCATTTTTTGATGGGTGTTGGTTCTTGTTTTGATTAGGCCTTCCTCCTTTCTTCTGGTTCGGGTTAGGTTTCATATCCTTTTTCTTAGGTTTCAAACTGGGATGAGTCTTATTGTTAGAAAAAATGAGAATCTCTTCCTTCTTATCTTGTTTCCGTGCTTCTTCCTCAACCCTGAGCTTAACAATCAAACTTTCAAGAGAAAATTCTTTAGACTTGTGACGTAAAGAATTACGAAAACCTTTCCAGTTAGGTGGTAACTTGTCAATCATTACAGCAACTTGATATTGTTCACAAATTTTCATACCTTCAGTCAGAATTTCATGGGCAATTTTCTGAAGTTCATGAGCCTGTGCAACAACTGATCTATCATCCACCATTTGATATTTCAAATATCGGCTTACAACATATTTATTCGATCCGGCTTCTTCAGTGTCATATTTTTTCTGTAAAGCATCCCACACATCTTTAGCAGTATCAAAAGTGGAGTAATATCCATATAAATCGTCAGACAAAGCATTAAGAATATAGTTTTTGCAATCAAAATCATCATCGACCCATTTTTCAATGATTTTATGTTTCTCCTCAGGAGTTTGAGAAACTTCTTTGGCACCGCTGGTAGGAGGTGGATCAGCAGCAGCAGCAGCACCATCATCAAGGGAGAGTGGTCGATTCAAGGTGGGCATCTGTTTTAGGTCGTTCTGACCTGGATAGAAGGGCCTGTGTTAGTGATATCATTAATCAAGGAGAGTGGTCGATTCAAGGTGGGCATCTGAATAACTTGACAGCTGCGGGTGTTGTTTTGGAGGAGCTACCGAGGACTCAAGGTGGCATAGACAAGATGATTTGGATGCCAGATTTAAGGGGAAAGTTCTCCGTCAAGTCGGCTAAGTATTTGGTTAGGATCAAATATCCAACTTTGGTAGAAGCAGATCTGCTATGGAGGAGTGTGGTTCACCCGTCGCTAGCAGCTCAAAACTGGAAATTCGTCCGGGGTGCCTGTGCAACTTAGGCAAAGTGCGTAGCAGATTCAAGATTTCGCTTGCTTCTAAGTGTTGCATCTGTAACACTTATGAGGAGTCCCTTGATCACTTACTTTGGCACTTCCCGGCTGCGAGACAAGCCTGGAGTTGGATTTCAGGTATCTTTAATCTCTCTCCTCAATGTAGTTTAATATCTTCGAGTAAGGCTTCGAAAGGGTGTAGTCGAATAGTAAAAGATCTATGGCTAGTTTCAATTTTGGTGCTGCGTTCTGAGTTGTGGTACCAGAGGAACAAGATGGTCTATGAAAAGAAGAAACCGAGCTGGATTTTCTTTAAGAAGAGAGTGTTCAATCTCATTCATGAGTACTCCTCAAGAATGAAAGGTTGTATGTTCAACACTGTTGAAGACCTTAATATCCTTAACTTCTTCAGAGTCGGCCACAGAAAGGTGAAGGTTATAGAGCCGGTACAGTGCTACTGGAACCCTCCAATGCACAACGAATTGTTCTTTGTCTTTGTGTGGGGCTTTAGGGAAACCCGGGGGTGGCAGGAGCAGGAATTGTGGCGAGAAATGAAGACAGTGCTGTGCTGGGTGCGATGTGTGTTGGTCTAGGAGTTACTTCAAACTACATGGCGGAGTTGTATGGTATTCTCTGGGGTCTGGAATGGGCTATTCGTTGGGGTTATAAAAATGTTTTGATACGGACGGACTCTTCGAGTGTCTTAACTGCATTGAAGGATAACAAAATCCCTTGGTTCGCTCAGCAGAGATGGAATGACGTTCAACGTCTGTATGAGTCTATAAGATTTACTCATTCTTACCGTGAGGAAAATTTTGCAGATGATAAGATAGCCAAAGCTGGGTGTTTGTTGGACAATGGAGTCTGGATAAACTTCATTGGTCGTCCTAATTTTTTAAATTCAATAGAATTACCAAATGTTCCGTACTTTCGTTTTAAATAGTTTCTTTTGAGTTTCTGGGGTTTTTCTGCCGCCTTTTCTCAAAAACTATCTTGTAATTTTGTCTTTTCAATGAAATTTTTGACTTAACAAAAAAAAAAGCAGCACCATCATCATCAGCAGCACTAGCAGCACCAGCAGAGGTACTTGTCTTATTAGCAGCAGGCTCCAGGGTTCCAGGATGGACAGTCGACACAATCATATGCAGCTTCATGAGTTTGAGATAAAAGAACATCTTTTGCTTCCATCTTCTGAAATGAAGCCCTTCAAACTTGAATGGCTTGTTGGTATCATCGACTCGCTTTCTTTCATTCTCCATAGCAGAAACGTTCTCCTTAAAATTGTTGGAAACAAAATAATAATTCACACAGAAATAAATCTCAAATAGCTGAGTCGCGGACTAGGTCGCTATCTTTAAGGTGTTTCGCAACTCTGCCTCTTGATTGTGTGCTGGCAGTCAATTCTTGTCGAAAACCATATGGGATAAAACAGCTGATAACTCTCTTGTTCGATTTCTCTGCACTATGAGTAATCTAATCACAATACTCTTTCTGACACTTGCTCAGAATCACACAGAAAACATATAATTTCTCCTTTCACAAAACCAGCCTTATAACATCTTAAGAGAATCAATTAAGTTTTTAATGAAAATAAATTCTGATTAATTACCCAAATTAATCTTCCGTAACAGTCAAAAAACGGGCAGAATATAATATCAAAATTAATGAGAATTAATTAGAGAATAATTTCCTTTAAACGTTTTTTGAAAACCAAAAGTCAAATCTGCAAAAAGTTATTTTTTTTTAAGTCACCAGACCTCCCAAGACCCCCAAGGCCCCGCTCTCCCGGACTTTTGATAAATAGTATAGATATAAATAATATGCCTAGTCAAATGCAAGGGGTGAGACTTGAACCCAAGTTTATAGTGTGGGATCCCAAAATTATACCACCATACTATTTCTCTAAGTTTGATATAATATTACAAAACTATGTTTTTAAATATATATCCCAACAGAGCATGATTCTTTAAAATTTCACATAGAAAGGTATTTCCGACAAACTCATTGCTTGGTTTTTCGTATTTCGTTGATTTGTGACATGTAATCGATGATTCCTCTGGGTTTTGGATGTTCCAGAGTAGTGTTCGTCTGAAATTTAGCAGCCGAACTTCTTCTTTTTTTACAGACGAAGAACAGTGCGGCTTATGTTTTGAAAATCTATTGCGCCAAACCTTTGTGTTCGGCTAATACCTTGCCAACCTTTCCCGTCTGAACCTGATAAATAAAATTTACCCCAGGTGGTTGTCAGGTTCGGCTGACTCGATCAGATAACTTTTAAGACGAACTTATCTCTGTAAACACTTCGAAAATCTTGCTTTGTATGCTCCAGGTTCGGCTAACTCGTGATGATGAGTTATCAGCCGAACTTATCTCTGTACTCTCACGTTTTTAGATTTTATTTTGGCCATAACTTCTTCGTCCGATGTCGGAATGGCCTCATTCTTTTTGCGTTATTTTGGCCTTTTCATTCTCTTGAAGATGAAGATAATATAACACTGATTTGAATGAGTTTACATATCCACAAGTACAAAACTTTAGTTTTATTAATGATTTTGCATACAACATACTTGAAAATTAAAAATTAAAAAATAAACTACGTTATTTACCTACCAAGTCAGTTTGGAAGTGATCTCTAGTATCTTCATGAATGAAATCAACAGGCGGAGGTTGATCCTCCATAGTTTCCATTTCAGCAACAATCTACAACAATATCGCACAGGTTTTGGGTCAGGTTCGGCTAACACGAACAACTATATGAAAGCCGAACTAAAGGTTCGGCTGATTCGTGTTTGACTTATAAAGCCGAACTACATGTCAAACATGGATTCGGCCTATTTGGGACTAATATTATAAGCTGAACCATAACACTTGAAATTTCTAAAAAATTCTAAAAACAAAAATTATTGTTCGGCTGTAGAACGAGTAAGCCGAACATTACACTGTAACTCGTATGTTTTTTTAGATATGGTTCGGCTTACAATTTTACCTCACATTTGATCCGAACCATGAAATTATTTGGCGCGAAAATAATTGAATGACAGTTTGGAGTACATATTTCTCAAACGAATGTTTAACTGTTCTTGTTTACTATGGTTCTAAGATACATATTATCTCATAGAACATTGCTCTGTTGCGCCGAACTAGTTGCAAAAATCATAACTTTTGGTGAAATCAAGCTACAAAACGAACATTAAGCAACTTATACAACCATACTTGTGTATTATTAGCATTGGGTTCTTCATCTATGTACTCGTCTTCGGGATTTGGCTCCATAGATGAATTATTATCCTTCTTCTTTCCTCCTTCTTTTTCTAAAATTATTCACTAACTAACTATCCTTTAACAAAAAAATATTATCATAAATTAACACTAAACTAATTTTAATCATTAACAATTAATTAATTTTTATTATCACTAATTCAACACTAATCTCATGAGGGGTATTTTAGTATTTTTGAAAAATACAGGATAAGGGCCACCCTTGAAATACCATTAGCACCCATGTTTTTGTCTTTATATGTATGCCCCAAATTTTTTGGATCTGCCCCAAAATAGGGTTCTTTCACAATCCCTGTGGACCTATTTATTTGGATCAGGACTTGGTGCTCGTAACAAAGAGATAAGAAAAATTACAATGTACACATCCTATGCAGCCAAATATATCAAGTAAAAGGAGTATCTTCCATATTCCATGCATGGAAATAATGTGAAAGGGAGGTAACTTGAGATATGAATTTAACGAAATAAATGGAGAAAATGGCGACAATCCATACTCTCGTTACATAAGTGATTTTCCAGTGCTCGTATGATATTTTATAGTCGATATTGGTGGGAAGAATACAAGTGATTTTCCATTTGGCAACAAGTGATTATGTCGACTTTTTTTTTTGTTTTTTTAATAAATGTGATTATGTCGACTAGCTAAGCAGGGAAGGAGATCAGTTGATAATTTTATATATATATATATATTAATATAAAGAAAAGAGGTCATTCGTTGGTACGTACGACCCTTTTTTATTTTTGGTACATGAAATGACACGAGTACCCTTCCGCTTTTTTCCCATCTGGCTGAAGGACTTCGTGAATTACATGAAAGTGAAGGTCAAATACGTTCTCAGTTTCTTTTACCTAAAAATCTATCGAACCAACAACAGCAAAACAGATGGGGAATCTCTTCTCTGTTCGAATCAAATTCTAATTTCTTCTCCGTTTGAATTCGACTAATTAAAATCTAATCAAAACCTATTTTCTTCTCTGTTCGAATCAAATTCTAATCTTTTATCTCTTCTCCGTTGATTCCAATTATAATCGAGGTTGTTTGATGCGAAGGGGAAAGAATGGGTAGATGAGGATTTTGAGATATTGAAGAGACAGATTTTGAAACATCCAGTTGGTCAACCGGGAATTGATTACTGAAGATAGGCATGCATGGATTTAGGAAGTGTGACTCAAATGGGGAAATCATTATCAGAAAGGAAAATAGGTAACAGTGATTTATTTTCTCAGTTTTTAAGAAGTTGGTGGAAGACTTAAATGGGGATTTCGAATTGATTAATGCCGGCAAGAAGGAATACAAATTAGTCTCCTGCTAAAAATGTTGCCCTTCTTAATGCATTTCCAAAGGATGTTTCAGTGAGTTGGGAGAAGATTGCAGCTGAAGATGCTTTCGTTCCTCTGAAAAATTGGTAAGAAACTGCTAAATCCCCACAGTTTAATGTGTTCAATATTTCATAATCTATAATGTAAATTTTAATATGAGCTTTAACTGTGTGTGAAAATGTCAAATATACTTCTATCATACTCAGGAGAATCTCATTTTTGTACCACCGTCTTAGCATTTGCGAGTTATATACTCTATCCTGAACTACTACTGGCCTTAGCATTTGAGACTCATTTTTGCGTGATTTTTTTGCACTTTTAAATCCGTTGCTTTTTATTTTTCTTTTGAACGATCTTTTAGTAATGATTAGCTGTGAGGTCTTTCATAGGATCCATTGCTTTTTATTTTGATGCACTACTAGGCCACATACAACATAGAACGCTGTTATAGTCCTTTGTTATCTGAGATAATACTAAAGAAGATGAACTATAACAGATAACAATAAGTAACTCAGTACCACTGTACTGCCTCTTTCTTTTCTATTTTCATGATAAGCATTTACTCTAGTACAGGCGTTATTAAGGAGATAGAGACTAAACAAAACCCTAATACACACTGACTTCACACGAGTTATACTACATCCGTACAACTTAACAGTCACTTATCTTAAAGCAGAGTTAACTGAAGTAAAAACGGCTAATTACTGAGAGCTAAATACACCCAAGGGTGGTTGAAGGCACCCTGGTATCATGACAATACTCCCTCCTTCAAAATATCCTTGTCCTCAAGGATGGTAATTTGGAAAATGGGCTCTTACGTTTGATAAGTCTTTCCATGTAGCATCTGCTGGAGTGGTGTGAGACCATTGAATCAATAGTTGTTGCACTGCCGTACCTTGGCGAAAAACCTGACGGGAGTCCAAGGTGGAAATTGGTTTGAGTATGATCTCACCCTATGAATCAACCAATGGAAGTAAAGGAATAGTAGTTGCAAGATCTCCAATCTTCTTCTTTAACTGAGAAACATGGAAGACAGGGTGAATCTTGGAGCTTGGGGGCAGTTGTAAATTGTTAGTAACCTGGCCAACCTTTTGAAGCACTGGAAAAGGTCCATAATACCTGGCAGATAACTTGAAATTTTTGCGCAAATCCATAGAAGTCTGTCTATAAGGCTGCAACTTCAAGTAGACTAGATCACCGATAAAAAATGACCTATCTGTTCTTTTCCTGTCAGCAAACTATTTCATTCTCTCTTGTGCTTTATGCAGATTTTCCTTGAGAATGTCTATAACAACATCCCTCATTTGCAAATACTCTTCCACTGATGCTACAGATGTAGTTGATGATGTAGAAAAAGCTAAGTGAGGTGGTACATACCCATATAGGGCTTGGAATGGCGACATCTTCAAGCTTGTGTGGTAGTTGGCCATTCAGCAAGTGGTAGCCAGTTAAACCACTGTTTTGGTTTGTGACATGTCATGTATCTCAAGTAACTCTCTAAACAAGCATTAACTCTTTCAGATTGGCCATCTGACTGGGGGTGGTAAGCAGTACTCATGGAGAGATGGGTACCTAAAGTTCAGAAGAGTTATTGTCAAAACTTGCTGGTGAAAACCTTGTCCCTGTCAGAAACAATTGAAGCTGGTAGACCATGAAGCTTGAAGATAGTGTTTAAGAATTCTTGAGCTATTGTGATAGTTGTATATGGATGAGTAAGTCCAATAAAGTTATTGTACTTAGTGAATCTATCCACCACAACTAGGATAACATCTTTGTTATTGGATTTAGGAAGACCTTCAATGAAATCCATGCTAATATGTTGCCAAGCCTGTGTAGGTACTGGGAGGGGTTGTATAATACCAGCAGGAAGGTGATGATCAAGTTTGTTCTTTTTAAAAGTATCACATTAGCTGACTAAGAGAAAATTGTCCTGTTTTAATCCTTTCCAGTAGAAGTAGGTTTTGACCCTAACATAACTTCCATGAATGCCTGAATGGCCACCAATGGCAGAGGAGTGAATGGAATGCAGAATGTGGTTCCTTAGGTTGGAGTGAGTACCTACATATATCTTTCCTTTGAACCTGAGAATTCCCTCCAAATAACTGAAATGAGGGACAACAGAAGGGTTCACCAAGAGTTGTGGAATGAGTGCAGAGGCTACTGCATCATTAGTGTAGTTGTTGATGATATCTTGAGCGCAAGCTGGAGTAGATAAGGCCAGAGAACTACAAGTTGAGGAAGAGAGAGCATTTGGGAGTGTAGAGAGAGCATCTGCAGCTTTGTTTTCTAAGCCTTTTTTGTAGTTAATTGTGTAATCAAACCCCAAAAGCTTAATGAGCCATCTCTGATGTAATAAAGTTGTAATTTTCTGCTCCATGAAGTGCCTAATACTCTGTTGGTCAGTGTTGATGATGAAGTGGTGCCCAGTGAGGTAGTGCCTCCATTTGGTGACTGCATTGACAACAACCAGTAACTCATTTTCATAAGTAGAGAGTCCCAAAGCCTTTGGACCCAATGGTTTGCTGTAGAAAGTAATGACCTTCCCCTCCTGCATGAGAACATCTTCAATGCCTCTAGAACATGCATCAGTTTCCACCACAAATTATTTTTTGAAATCAGGGAGTGCAAGCACAGGGGTAGTGCACATAGCATTTTTAAGACTGTTGAAAGCTTCTTCAGGCAATGAAGACCAAAAGAGGGAATTCTTCTTTAGTAAATCAGTAAGGGGTTTACTGATAGTTCCATACCCTTTTACAAACTTCCTATAATAGCCTGTGAGGCCTAAGAAACCTCTTAATTGTTTAAGAGTAGTAGGAATAGGCCAAGATTGCATGCAAGCAATCTTCTTAGGATCAACATCCACCCCATCTGAGGTAATAATGTGGCCTAAGTACTCTAGAGAAGTCTGAGCAAAACAACATTTAGTATACTTTACATATAACTTATGTTCTCTCAGTAATGAAAAAACCAGTGAGAGATGGTGCACATGTTCTTGGATGTTGGAACTATAGATCAGGATGTCATCAAAGAAGACAAGAACAAACTTTCTCAAATAGGGACCAAAAAAAGAATTCATAAGTGCCTGAAAAGTGGCTGGGGCATTTGTTAGACCAAAGTGCATCACCTTGAACTCATAATGGCCATGATGGGTTCTGAATGCTGTTTTGTGGATGTCAGGGGTATGGACTCTTATTTGGTGATAACCAGCTCTTAAATCCAACTTAGTAAAGATTCTTGCTCCATGTAATTCATCCAAAATATCTTCAATAATAGGAATGGGGAACTTATCTTTGATAGTTAAGGAATTGAGTTTTCTATAATCAACACAAAACCTCCAAGTATTATCCTTCTTCTTCACTAAAAGTATTGGAGAAGAAAAGGGGCTATGACTGTCTTGAATAATCCCATTTTTGAGCATTTCCTGGACTAAGGACTCCACCACTGATTTGTGGATATAAGGGCATTTATAGGGTATGAGATTGATAGGTTGTGAATCAGGTTTAAGAGAGATTTTGTGGTCCAAAACCCTTGGTGGTGGTAATTGTGTGGGCTCTTCAAAAATATCAGAAAAGGTGTTGAGTAAGTTGTGAATAGGTGTGGGTATGTCAGTTGGTAGAGGAGTTATAGTAACAGAAAAAAAATTAGCTAACTAGAGCTGGAGTATTCTTTTTGATAAAGTTCTTCATTGCATTACTACTAAGCAGCATGAGAGTTGGTTTAGTAGATGTACCTTGTAGTTTAATCTCATGACCATTTTTAATAAATGAAATAGAAAGTTTGGCTAAATTAAAGGTGACATCACCTAAGGTTCTCAACCAATCAGCTCCCAACACTATATCACACCCTCCTAGAGGAAGTAATCTCAAGTTTGCAGAAAATTGTTGTTGTTGCATTGTCCACTGCAACTGTAGACAGACCCCTGTACTTGTAGTCTTGGCCCCATTAGCCACTGTAACCAACATGTGAGCAGTTGGTTGAACTTCATAGCCTAATTGAGTTGCCCGAGTAAAGTCAATGAAGCTATGAGTGCTCCCTGTGTCAACTAGCACAGTAATGACTTGCTTCTTAAGGAACCCTGGTATCCTAATGGTGTCCGGATTGACATTAACAGTAAGAGCATGCAAAGAGATCTCCATATCTGAGTCAACCAAGTGATCTTCACTAGAAGTTTGTGGGGGCGGAGGCTCTACTTCATCAGCTTCATGATCAGCTACTATCATGAATAGATGTTGTGATTTACATCTATGGCCTGGTTGGTATTTTTCATCACAATTGAAACAAAGTCCTTGAGCTCTCCTCTTGCTCATCTGCTCATGAGTGAATCTTCTGATGGGTGGTATATATGGAGATTTGGGTGGTGGTGTATAAGGTTGAGAAGGGGTTTCATATGTAGAAGGGACAGTGGTTGTTCTCTGTGGGATAATTTTATGGTAAGTGGAATTAGTGGGTGTTGGTTTAAGTGGGATGGTGGTGGAAGGTGGGGGCTTAGGATGAGAGGGTTATCTATTGTAATCTATCCAGATAAAAAGCTTGAGAAAGGGTTGTAGGTTTGTGCACCTGCACTGAGCTTTAGAAAACCTCTTTCAACCCACTAATAAAACTTAGGACAAAGTATTCCTCATTGAGATGAGGTTTTTTTCTAAGCATTAAAGCCTTTAATTGTTCAAACTGCTCAAAGTAATCCTCAACAGAAGTGACTTGAAAAAGATTGTTAAAACACCCCACATAATTATCATTTGCTAGATCTTCAAAGCGATTACATATAGCTTCAACAAAAAAGGGCCAAGAGATAGAGGTTTTACCAGTAAGAAAATCGAGGAACCAGGAATCTGCTTTGCCAACTGCGAGGATTGTCACCACTAAATCGTGGAAAATCAATCTTGGGAGTTTTAGAAAGGGTATTGAGATTTACATTGTTATTTTTGTGGGTATGGCTACCAAAAGAAGGTGGTGTGTAAGACTCATGTTGTTCTGAGTGAGGTCTAGAGAGAGTCGAACTTAGTTTTATTTTCTTCAGAGATTTTAACCAATGAAGTAACCAAGGTATCCTGATGTAGAGCAGCAGCAACACGTTCATCAGCATCACGGGTGTGTAGATCTGTAAGGTTTTTGAGGAGTTGAGAAAGTTCACGGGTAGTGGAATCTACATCCTTGATAGTCGGCCCTGTCATGATGTAGATGAGAGAAGGATCTCTGGATGATACCAATTATTATAGTCCTTTGTTATCTGAGATAATACTAAAGAAGATGAACTATAACAGCTAACAATAAGTAACTCAGTACCACTGTACTGCCTCTTTCTTTTCTATTTTCATGATAATCCTTTACTCCAGTACATGCGTTATTAAGGAGATAGAGACTAAACGAAACCCTAATACACACTGACTTCACACGAGTTGTACTACATCCGTACAACTTAACAGTCACTTATCTTAAAGCAGAATTACTGAAGTAAAAATGGCTAATTACTGAGATCTAAATACACCCCAAGGGTGGTTCCAGGCACCCTGGTATCATGACAACCGCATAGTCCACCACGTAATCATAATCCTATTATTGGAAATACAATAAAATTTTAGCAGTGTAGAAGTGAAGCCTGGAAAATGATGCAATTTCAGCAACCATTTGAACAGCTAGGCACCTAAGGCATAAAATCACAGTAGAAGGCAATGCCAATATATAGTATAGTAATTTTTATAGTAGGATTTCATTTATATATGTAACAAGTAGTTATTTCTTATGAAACTTTTTTTTTTTTTTGCTATTAGGATGTCACTTAGAGTATCGTATAGACCTCAAATGATGGGCACAAGAATGTATTTATCCTTTTAACCTATTTTTTATCTCCAAAATATACATGTTGATATGTTCCATGCTTTTTCTTTTATGCAGTATCCTATGTTTCATCGGACTGCTATGATATTTTTACTTTGGTTTGTTCCATACTTTTTCATATGAAGTGGTACAATGCCTTTAAACAATTGGGGTGTTCCTAAACAATGTGATCGGAATATTGCAGGAACTTCTCTTTTGGATCTACTTTTTTTATATCATCCAGGAACTGTCCAGTTTAATCATAATCTTTACACAATGATGCTGATCTTTGGGAGTGCCACTAGAGAGCAAATCCGAAGGATGTCATTGGGTCTTGATGCTGAAATGAACGCTCGAAATTCTTAAAATTAAATGGTGTAGACCGTTCAGTAATTTGATTGTCGATTATAAGTATCTTCTTTAACTTCTTTTATAAACATTAGTATTTGATTTAGTACTAAACATAATAATTGATTAAATACTAATCAGAGACCAACTTGAAATGTTGTATATGATAATCTTTATAAAGTACTATGTACCATTTCTGCAGTATGTGGCCCGTCAGTCCCGACTAAGGATCGGGATAATCTGTCTAACACTTTCTTTTTCTAGCAGTTTGAGATTGTTAAAGCGTTAGGTTCATTTGGCAGGCGCATCGCGCATGCATTTTATACCAGTGAGAATAAAGGGAGTAGAGAAATGATTTCGAGTGGAGACAACATAATAAAGACAAATCAACTTACGTTAAACAAGGCATTTGCACGTTCTCATAATATATTTCCAAGAGGCCTTGTCTGCGTATGAAAAAAAGGGAAGTTTCATACAAAACTTCCACTATAAAAGAGACAGAATTGGTCCCGAGGAAGGGAGGGGTGCTAGCTACAGATAAAAATTGAGAGGCATATAATCCCGGAGTATACGCAGATTAATTCGGGTGTATCCAAATTTAAACGGACCCAATACCTTTACTAAGGGATGGTTAAAATTGATGTTTTGATTCCAATACTAATGTTTAAAATTGATGTTTTTCAAGGTAGATTCTGGTTTTAAATATAGACATGATTATGTGAGGGATACGTTGTATGATGTATTGTGGAGAGCTGGCATTTCAACAAAGAAGGAAGCGGTTGTCAATTTTTTGACTAACCCACATGAAGGGGGATCTACACTTAGGCCTACTGACGTCCTTATTTTTGGATGGGCTAATGGAAAACATGCATGTGTTGACCTCACGGGGGTTTCTCCATTGATGGGCATTGGACATGGCACCTTTACAGTCGGCCAAGCGGCATTGAGAGCTGCTTCAGGTAAGATAGAAAGCATGAGAAGGCGTGTATTGACAATGAACATGCTTTTATCCCCTTTGCTTTTGAAACTTTTGGTTATTTGGCTTCAGAGGCGGTTGGACTTATCAAGAGAGTTTAGAAGGTCATGAAAAGTAATGTCATGACTCCCGGTTCGAGAGAATTTATTTTTAAAAGGATAGGTTTTGCAATCCTAAAAGGTCTTGCGGCGCAGCTTGTTGCTCGCTTGCCTGCTATGTAATTTTCAAATAACTTTCATTAATAAAAACTTTCGTTAAATTTAAAAACTAAATCTTATTTAATCAGTTAACCTTAAAATTAAAAACTAAAAAAATGTTAATCGTCTCTTCTCTTCCCTATTATCTTCTTCCATCAACCTATATCCAAAATCTTCAACTTTGATTTTCCATAAAAATGATGGATTCTAAAAGATCAAGTAGCAATACAAATTCAACATGTGATTTCAAAATATCCAAATCAAAGGGAAAAGGTAAGGGAAAACTTGGAACTAGTGAAATCCTTGAACTCAAATATCCAATATATGAGCATGTTGAAAAGAACCCGCTACCAGCGAAAAGAAGACTGTAAGTGATGTCTAAACTCAAACCCATTATTGTGTTGTGCGTTTTGATTGTTATATTAGGTTAGACAATCGAAAATTATGATTTATGGTCTAAAGTCGGCGTGGTTTTAAAAAAAATAAAAAAATGCCGGCCCTAGGATGTTTGTGGTAGTCGTCTAGGTCGTAACATGAAGAACATACGATTTTTCATATTGGGAATGATTTTCTTTAGTCATCATCTTCTTAAAATTGTAATGTCACGACTTCATGTCATAGTTTCCAGAGTTCAATTTTGTTATTAGTCGACATCGTATATGAATAGAACCCTGCCGGCTATGTATTAGTCGGCATTGTATATGTATACAACCATGCCGGCTACGTATGAGTCGGCATTTTTCTAGATTATAGACCATGTCGAATAGTAGGTGACCATAACCATGTTTCAATGTGTAAAATTTTCATCTCCCTCCCGGTTTATGTGTATCAGGAAGTGGTGAGAATTGATTATTGTTTTCTAAGAAATAAGGATAACCATTATTAATTATTCGCCATTTCCCCATACACCTAAAGTGGGAGGGAGATGAAAATTGTTATCCAAATCATGAATGTACCGACCAATATCATATGTTCAACACTCTTTTATTAACACATGGCTTGTTTTTGTGTATTGTTTAGGTTCCAAGAGGATAACATAGAGGATATCTCTTGTCCTACTAATGCAGCAAAGGTATTAGCCTAGATTGACAAGGTTTATCCTTCTTTAGAAGATCTTGTGATGAAACTGGAGAGAATGACCCTATGAGAGATTTACTTCTGATGGTTAAGAATAATCCTGAATAATTTCTAAGGGATATGAATAGTCTTAGCAATCCCCTCAACTATATTGAATGCACATCATCAAAGGAAGGATAAGAGGAGCTTCATCCAAGAACTTTTTTCATGGCATTTGACTTTTGTGGAGTGAACCCCTATTACAATGAGAATGGTGACTACATAGGTAATAAAGGGAAAAACAAAAGCTGATGTTGGTGAAAAAGCTAGTGATGGTGAAAAAGCTAGTGATGTGGAGGAAAATAACTACAATGAGAAGGATCCATGAAACTCTGTTTGATATGTTTGTGTTATATTGTTTCTAATATTATGTTTTCAACTCTTAGATTGTGGTTTTAGACTTATCAGTAACTCTTAAACTTATGTCTTTAGAAACTTAGTTTTTTTTTTTGCAGATTTAAACAATATTAGAGTAGTAATAAGTCGGCATGGTTTGAAATGCTCGACTTTGTTTTACATCCTGAGTTTTGATTTGACTTTCTTGGAAACTGGTTGTAATGAAGTAGGCTAGTAATTGGAATATTGACTGCTGATTTATGTTTGTTTTTTGTTGATCTTGATGTAATTAAGGTTGCTTTGTCTAAAATCTTTTAGTTTTTCGTAATGAGTGTCCTGCCGTTTATCTGTGAATGATTGGAATGATTGGACAAAAGATGTGCTAAAAATTGTAAGGCTTGTAAATTTATCGAAGAACAAGACAAACAAAATGCTTTTGAATTTGGGTAAATTTCACGACCCCGAAAAACAGATTCAAAATTAAGAACACGTTGACATCATGCTTACTTATCAGAAATCAGGAGATAAGATATTATTTTAAGAATCTAACTTCTACTTCTTATTCCTAGTTTAATTGGGGGCCAAGGATTTTAATTGGGGGCCTCCACTAGAGGACAAAAAATGTCATCCCACCCTAATTTGGGTCACCCCTTATAAAAAAATTTATTCTTAATGGATAAAATGCCCTAAATAATTAGTGATAATCTTACTTAATTAGAGTTGAACTTTTTTTTTCTTCAAATTTTTTGTTTATCCATGTGTATGAAAAATCGCTGAGATCATGGATAATTTGTTTTTTTTGCCCAGGTCCGTATGAAAAATCGTCATGGTATTGAGGTGGTTCATTGATGACGTTAAACAGTCGTTAATGTTTAGATTGTTTCAGTGACAATTCTAAACGGTCGTTATTTTTTTATAAAAGAGTCGTTATTTGACTGCTGTAAATAGTCGTTAATGTTTCGACAGTTTCAGTGACGACTCTAAACAGTCATTAATGGCGGAAATGTACGACAGTTTGTAGTCGTCATATAAAGATCAATACCCTGACGACCCTTTGGAAAGGTCGTTATTGTTTTTATTAACGACCCTTTGGAAAGGTCGTTATTGTTTTTATTAACGACCCTTAAAGTCGTTATTGTCTTTGAAGGGTCGTTAATTAGGGTCGTGATTTGAAAAATAAAATAAAATTAGTCAAGGGTAAAACAATATTTTCATAATCGGATTAATACGCCCCTGAAAAATTTGGGGTACAAATAAAATATCATGCCCCCAATTAAAACTTATGGCCCCCAATTAAACTAGGTTCTTATTCTTATTCTTCATCAACAATGGTGTGGTTGAACAAATATTACTAGTGCTAATACGTGCGTCCGCGTGTAGTGTACTTCGAGAAAAAAAAAAAAAAACGAAACTGTGAGAATCGGTTTTGCCCTGGTTTGGGAGGGGCGGTATGTAAAGAAGCACCCTAATAATATGCTGTTTTTGTCCCCACAAAATCAGATAAGAATGAAAGGACAGATTTAGGTGTAGGACCAGAATATCGCTACATTTATTCTCTACGAGATTAACAACACTTCCCAGCGAGCATCACCGCAAGATCTTCGACTACACTTCACGAGTGTCACAAAGGCCTTCAAAAGAGTGACGTAATAACTGATGATTGAAGAAAACTCGAGAAAAGCATGTTTGTTATGCGATGGTTACAAAACTTGCGAGATTTAACATTGCAACTATCGCGGTACAATCGCAGAATCAACCCGAAATAAGAGGAAAACTTAGTTGTTATCCACTATGTAACTACCCTATAAATATAGACCCAATATGTCCAGAAAAGGATGATGTATTTTTGTGAGTTAAGAAAGTCTTGAGGAGAGAGAAACTTCAAGAGAATAGTTGTAATCTTGAATTCTTCCATTTCTGTAAACATTTCTGAGAACAAAATAATAAAGTGTCATTTTTCATCTTCAATTGTGAGTTGATTATAGCAAGATCTTAATAAGGGTATAGTGTGGGAAATCCTGCAACTACATTTTGGCGCCCGAAACAGGGAGAATCAAGCTAAAAAATCTCTAATTACAATTTGAGGATTTGAAGAAATTGTTAGAGTTGAAGAAATGGCTAGAAGAAGAAGAAATACATCAGAACCACCAACAACTGTAAGGAGGAGTAAAATACTTGCAGGAGAAGAAACAAATGAATTAGGAGAATCTTCAAGGATAAGAACAAGAAGAAATAGAACAAGGATTGAAGGAGAAGATCAAATTCCACAACCTAATCAACAAACACCGATACAAAATATAAATTTGGATTATGATAGAGTGAGTGTGCATACTTGGAGATCGGATTCGATGGAAGGTGTAGAAGATCAACAATTAAGAGACGGAAGAAGAGAGGAAATAAATCAAGGAGTGATTGAAGGATTAATTCATGGAGAAGGAGAAAATGAAACAGTAGGTGACCCAAGATGAAGAATACAAGAGGAAAGAAGATTAGAGGTGGAAGAACGTTCAAATTTAACAAGACAAAATCACGAGTTAAGAATGGAGAATTTGAAGTTACAAAATAGAAGATCAAGAAGTACTGTTAGATCGAATTCAAGATCATTAAGAGAATAATTAAGGCAAAATTATCCAATAAGAAATTCTAGAGGAAATATCCAGGAGGAAATGCAAAATCCAAATGAAGAACAACGTCATGGAGAGAAGAAGAGGTAATAGAAGATCACCATGATCCGCGTAGCGAAAATTTGGATAATAGATTTAACAACAGAAATCAAGAGGGAAGAGACAACCAAAATGATGAAGATAATCCAGAAGAGGATTGGAGGATATTACATGGGCGAGAGATCCATAGAAATCGAAGAATAATTGAGGAAGAAATTGAGAGACATTATGCTGAACAAGCACGATTAGCTCGCGAGAGAGAAAGATTAAGGCATAGGTAGAAGAACAAGAATTCCAAGAGGTAGTACGACAAAATAACCATGAAAATCGAGAAAGGAGACGTACACAAAATCGTTATAATAATAATATCCAGGAAGAGTATGATAGAATACAAAGGAGAATAGAAAGACAGCGAAGAGAAATGATGAGAAATGAAGAAATTCGCAGAGAAGTACAGATGCGATTGCAAGAAGAAGGTGAAGCAGAAGATCGCAGAAAAAGGAATGTGGGTGTAGATGAAGACACACAAAATCTCGCAAGACAAGAGGTACATGAACGCAGGAGAAGGGAAGCTGCATTAAAAAGACCGATGGAACCAAATTCAACGGCGAATGAGCAAATTTTAAGAGAATTAGCAGAGATGAGGGGAATAATAAATAACAGAAGAGAAGGAGGTAGAAGGCAACTTGATGAATTTATTGAAGAAGCTGCGAGAACTCCATTCACTCAAGAATTACAGTTAAGAGGAATACCTCCAAAGTGCAATTTACCAGCATTAACCAGTATTTTTGATGGAACTACCTGTGATGTACAACATGTTAAGGCTTATGTTAGGTGTATGCTGCAATGGGAGAATCATGATGTTGTATTATGCAAGTATTTTGCATTTAGCTTAACTGGCGAGGCACTAAAATGGTTTGAGGGATTGCCAAAAAACACTATCACTTCTTTTGATCATTTACAAGCTATATTCCTGGGAGCATATATAAGCAACAATTCATCGCGTCCAGGTATTGAAGATGTGTTTGGGTTAAAACAAAGAGTTGGCGAGAGTCTGAAACATTTAACCATAAGATGGAAGACAATGTGCAGTGAGATGGCAGGAAGAGTAGACGAGAGATATCTTATCTTGTCTTATATCAATGCAATGTTCGCGACCAATCTGCTATACATACAAATTTTCAGAGTCAAGAATACAATCACTATGACTGAACTACTAGAACTACAAGAAGAGTACATTTCTTTGGAGGAGAAACAAAATGAGATGGAATCATATCCAATCTCGAATACCAATTCAGTAGCAGCAAATGGGAGTTTACTTCCTAAAATGATTAACAATGTGGCGAGCAGCTCGCAAGCACAACAAGAGAAAGTGGAGACTGATAACCAGCAGAAGTTGGTAGCTATGGGCAGTCGAGATCAAGAAGAATATGAAATGGAGAAGAATTATTACAATCGCGGTGGGAATAATAAGATTCAAAGGCTTGATCAGCCGCAAGAAACTTATGGTGGAAAGAGGCAAAACAATTTCAGAAGCCAAGGAAATCAGAAGATCATATGGGAAGAAATTAAGATGCCTCCTCTAAATGCTAGTATAGAAAAAATCTGGGAAGCTATCATTTTGATGGAAAACATACCATCACCATGGAATATGGGAAAAGAACCACATCCTAATAATCGTAGTCAAGAATTTTGTCCTTACCATCACTTTCATGGTCACACAGTAAATGATTGCAGGAATGTCAAGAGAATAATTTTAAGGATGATCGACCAAGGAAAGCTAAACCACTTTTTAGTAGGACATCCACAATCTCAACGATTGCCTCCAGCACCAGAAATTCGCAGAGTAAATACTGTAAAAGGAGCATAATCATTCGTAATAGAAGTTGGGGCTAAAGCAAATAATTTGTTTTGTAATTCCATTGTACATTCACACAGAACTATAGAGGATTTCCATGATAATGTTCTAAGCATAGTCTTCGTGAGAGACACAGATGGAAGATAGATAATGAATATCTCGAGAGCCTCGCCATTAGAAGAATGGCAGAAACAAATTATATCTTTCACTGCACAAGAAGTACCAGAACCAGGCGAGCAACATGATAACCCATTGGTGGTAAGATTAGAGATAAATTCAATGCAAATAGAAGAAGAAGATGAAGAAAATGGTGATGAAAATGAAGATTCTTGGGCTATCAATAGAGTTCTAATAAACACAGGCATCTTAGTTGACATACTATTTTATCATACCTATAAGACCATGGGTGGAAGAGACGAAGATCTAATTCCCTCAACATATAAAATCTATGGTTTTAATGGTACTGCCAATAAATCCAAAGGGGAAATTGAAATGCGGATTCCATTGAAAGGGATAACTTCCAAGATCTTGTTCTGTGTTGTTGACATTGAATCACCTTACAATTCCCTGGTTGGTCGACCTTGGCTACATGGGATATTAGGTGTAGCATCTACTTTCCACCAGTGTGTTAAATTTCCTCATCCTAATGGTGTTGGAGTTATTAAGGGAGATTGGGGAGAAAGCAAGAAATGTTATGAGATTGATATAAAATCTTGCGAGGAAAGACTGAGAAGAAGAGCAATTGGAAGTAAAACATCAAGCAACGATAAAGATGTGAATGATTGATGATTGATTCAATAGAGCAGCGAGAGGAAGATGATAACGAGCAGCTCGCAGATAAAGAAAAAACAGCAAAACGTAACAGAAAAGCAGAACCAGAAGATAGTAAGTAGAAAGGTAAAATGATGAAATTTATAGAAGCTTACGCAGAATTTGTTTGAAGAAAATGCAATTGAAAAGAGTACTTTGTTTGAAAGAATTGCAAAATTTTATAAGAAAATCAAAGAAATGAAATTTTATCAGAGTTACAATACTCGCGAGAAACGCGAATAAAATTTCGCAGAGATTAATAGAATGGGACGAACCTTTATGGGGTGCACCTTAGTTCGCGGATACAATTTCGCAAGAGGCAAATGTAAGACCTAATAATGCGTCATATAAGGGGGTATCTCTTTACATGACTCGGGGATAAGGTTATACCGCTGCTGGAACCTGATTCATGAAGATGTTGGGGTTAAAGAAAACCTATCCAGGAGAGAGATCTTGGATTTCCAACTATATAAGGTTATACCCTGGTTGGACGACTGAGAATATCTTCTAAGAAGTGCAAATTATGACCAAGGCGCCGAGGTACACGGTTGAGCCAAGGGTGCCCGGGGCATACGAAACTACCCTAGCCATTCTTGGTAAGTCTTGGCTATGATGCACTTGGCTTGAAGAAAACCCCACTTAGGGTGCAGTCTTGTAACTATAAGCCATATAGGCATAAAGGACAAGAGGCTGCAAAAACAGCTGGTTGTTGGTAAATCTGGATGGGAGGAGATAGTCTTGTATGGCCGATGTGCCCTCCTTGAAGGGGCAACCAGGGGGAAGATAAGGGCGTCACCCTCCATTAGGGAGCTGATAAATGTCTTAAGACGCAAATATCGCGTGACGAAAGTTATACAAAGGCAACAAGCCAAAAGAGAAAAGTTAAGATGAGATCAATGGGTTTTTACATTTAACAGATGTAAAGACGTCCTGCGATTTCATCGCAAGATGGCAATGTCATAAGGTTTAATTCTTGCAAGAGAGTTTATACTTATCATATTGTCGCAGAGATGTTGAAAAAATATTGATAATACAAGATCAATGGGTCAATACATGCAAATGTAAAGACGTCATGCGATTTTGTCGCAGAAAGAAAAGATGTGGAAAAATAAGACCTTTAATTAGGAAGGCATAATAATGCTCGCAGAATTTATGAGATTTTAGCTTCTACGTAGAAATCATAAAGTTATGCAATTATTGCTAGCGATAACATCGCCGATATTGAGGCAAATTTAATTTGATTCACAACTAATATCTAATCTTTACTCAATTTTTTCATATTGCAGATGAATAATAGAGGCAAGTATGGGAATGCATAGAATGATGAAATTATTATTCATCCATCATATGATAAAATTGCATAGATGATACATTTATACAAATAATTAAAGGATAATAATTATGATTGATTGATTATATTGCAGAAAAGGAATTGTTTTCTAATTCATACAGATAAAAGCAAAAGAAGTTTACACATCAAGTTGGAGAAGCTCGCAGCGATGTTACGAGAAGCAAAAAATAAATGTACAAAATTTACAACGAAGAAAAAGAGAAGAAACAAGACTAAGTAGATCCATCACCACATTCATCAGAGCTCTTTTCTTTTTCAGATTTCTCTTCATTACCAGATTTCTCTTCTTCATCATTATCATTATTATCTCTATCTACATCAGATTTCTCTTCCTCGCTAGATAATTCTTCATCATTATCATCTTCGCTAGACTCCTCAGCTTCGCTATCATAGATAACTAAATTTGGGGAATCAGCTGGAATTTCCTTTGCAAGATCGGGGTATATAGAATGAGGAATACCATGATCATCACAGACTAGTTTAACATCGTCATTACGAACACGGGGAAGGGCATTACTAAAATTTGAAGATGATATTTTCAATTTTTCCTTCAATCTAGAATACTTTTCATTGCGAGAAGATAGATTTCCAGCGAGTTGGATTTTCTCTTCTTCTAACTCATCAAATCTTTTACGATAGTTCTTTTCGGATGCCATGAGCAAATGATAACAAAGTTAATACATATAAGGATGATTCAATTAGGAAATAATTCAGGGAAATCATAAGAGTGATAAACTTCTCTTTCAGAAATCATGTCTTTAATTAAAGCCGCTTGATCAGCATGAAGACTAACATCTACACCTAAATTAGTTCTGGCGTTATCAAGAATCTTCGTAGCCCAAGCAAACTCATCATCGCTATTAATAAGGAGACGAGATCGAACTTGAGTTTCCCTCGCAAGAAGATCTTCATTCTCACGGATAAGTTTATCTCTTTCCGTTTGAACATTAAGAAGAGTTTTATGAAAGTTTGCTAGGGTCTTGGAGCCATTTTTAACAGCAAGATCCTTCTCATCAATAAGATCACTATTCCTTTTTCTTAATCTATTCACTTCTTCCTTTGAACTAAGATAAAGGTTCTTAAACTTGTTGGTTAAATTTAAATTAAACCTATGTTCAATTTTTAAGAGATTAAGTTTGGATTTAAGTTCATCAATAGAGAGAGATCTAATCCTATCGTCTGAGAAGTTACTTAAAGAACCATTAAGGAAAGCAAGAAGGGTATTATCATCTACAGGTTCAGGGAAGGATTGGAAGAATGTAGCCTCGTCAGTAAGACCATAAATATTTGCAAAAATGGTTGCTTGAATAAGCTGCGATAGAGTGAGAAGAATTAAAAGAGAAAATAAATAAATCATACCATAGAGTTGTTGATTAGCTTTATCAAGATCAGAGATTTTTTGCTTGTCAACTGAAGCTTCAGTCTCCAGCTACTTATTTTTCCTGCGAAGCTCAATAACTTCAACTTCTAGTTTTTCTTTATCTTGACGAAGATTAGAAGCTTTCTTTTCATAAGTGATATGCCTATTGTCTAAATCAGAAGCAACAACAAAAGAGGCTCTTCCAACCTGCGATAGAACTATATAAATCAATGTCTGACAAAAATATCAATAGATACAAAAAGGATGAACAAGTAGAAACATACCAGGCTGTAAAGTGAATTTAAGAGACTTGGAGTCAGCGATCTTGAAACCCCGCGAAGGGAATCACTATCACCTAGTATGGGAGCATCGCAGACTTTGGTGAGGGACTGGGATATTTTATTAATAGCTTCATCTCCTACTCATTTGGGATACCAAACATATTCTTGCCAAATTTTTGGATAAATGAGCCATTGAAGAATCATAAGAAGAAGAATTCTTTATACAAGGGAAGTTGTTATCATTGAAATCCTCATCATTATTGTCCTTGTCAAAATCAACACTTGGATTTTCTGGAATGGGTTGAGGAGTTGAAGAAGAAGAAGGTCGGGTCTTCCTTTTCTTCAAAGGAGGATCGCCAGATTCTTCACCGCGAGGGGCAGAAGACTTCCCTTTGGGAGGAACAGTAGATTTATCCTGATCGCAAGATTCTTCTCCGCGCGGGGCAGAAGACTTCCCTTTGGGAGGAACAATAGATTTATCCTTTAAAGATTTTTCCTTAGTTCTCACGGGTTTTATTGGTTCTAGTTCTTCGATTTCCTGCGAGCACAGATGAAGATAAGAAATAGGGGCAATAATATATTGTTAAAATTTATGAGGAAATATTTCTTACTTCATCCGTGAAAGATTTAACATCTAAGAAAGTGCTGGGTTTCCTAAAATTTTGGTAGCTGAGCTTCATTCTATCAATCTGAGAAAGATCAAAATAATTAGCGAGAATATAAAAACATGAAGAAAATAGTGAATAATAATAAAGAAAAAAGTTAAGAGGATATACTTCTTTAGATCTTTTAGGCCAGTTGAAGACCCATGGCTCATACTCTGAGAGATTCGCAGGTAATGGGAGAGAACCAGATATATAAGGACCTTCAAGACATAATGGAAAAATAAACCACTTGTCATCGCTAGAGTGGAGAGGACCTTGATTAGTAGGTGTATGAAAGTCAATGTACAGCATGAGAACTTTCTCAACATCGATCTTCTCTTTCTTCAAGCGAACACCCCAGCAAGTGATATCCCTCTTCATAAGAACTATCTTGTAATTTTTGAAAAACTTCTCCACAGTATAATCTGCAGAGACAATGGGAACATCTTTAAATTGAGGATTCTTCGCAGCTTCAGGATAGCGAGATCCTTTATCAGCACCGCGAGAAGCATATTCAAGCAGCAATCTAATACAATCTCCAACTAATTGATATATCGCTCGCGAGAATCTCTCGTCAGATATTATTTTATATAATAATGGTAGTTCTGGGTCATAGAGAGGAAGGGGAAGACCAGCTTCAAGTTGACCTAACGTGTAGTTGCGGATAATCTCACAACTACACCCTCATAAGAATCCATTAAAATGATCCCTAAAACTAATTAATTTGATATGAAACTAAGAATTAAAGTGCTAAAATTATAAAAAGAGACACAAAGATTTTTACGTGGTTCGATCAATGTGATCTACATCCACGATTCTTCACTAGTGATTGTATGTAATTACATGATTTTACAATTGAGACTCCATTAATGAATATTTGGAGCTCTAGAATTTTTGGGGAAGAAGATGATAAAGAAAATAAATCTCTCCTAATATTTTTCTCTCTCCTTCTAAAATTATCCTCCCTCACTAAAAATATCTCTCCCACTTCTCATGCCTAAATGGCTATTTATATGATTTTACAATAGATGACAGTTGTGTTGTCCCACCATTTCGGATTTGAAGATTATCTTGCGAACCTTCGTGGTTTCCTTTGCTCGCAAAATGTCCTTCTTGCTCCCTAAATATTCTTTTCTCGTAAAATGTATTTTCTCTTCACAATTTCATAAGTTATCATTTGCTGTGATATTCCGCTCCTACATCTTGCCTCTTTTTTCTTGAATATTGCTTGAAGAGCGATCTTTAAGAAAAAATCCATTGTAGTAGTCTTTGATCTTTGTTGGTGAAGGAACGAGCGAAAGAATATCAAACTCAAAAAGTATATACTTGCCTCTATTCTTTTGCGAAGTTCTGAAGCTTTAAAAAGTAATTAGAAGTATCATCTTGCAAAGTATGAAGTGTGTGAAGTATCTTGAAGAAGTATGAAGTATAAGAAATATAAAATATCCTTGAAGAAGTATAAGAGGTACTCAATCCTCGAAATATATAAGAAATATGAAGTATCCTTAAGAAGTATAAGAAGTATTTAATCCTCGAAATATATAAGAAGTATGAAATATCCTTGATGAGAGTGATAAATATTGCCTCTGTTCATGTGAAATTATTATTCCATTTTTGGTGAGGATTCTTGCTGAGAAGATAAAGAACATAAAATATTTTCTTGGGTATCCATAGTTGCTTCTGTTCTTTATCTGTGAAGGAGAATCCTTGAGAAAATGTTGAATACTTAAATTGCATCTCTATTATTATCTTTCCTTTGCCTCAAGTGGTAACCCTGCTAACTTCTGAATTTTTCTGCAAATTTTTTCCGTAAATTTTTGGGTTTTTGGGTTTTCTGAATGAATTGTGAATAGTCTTGTGAATAATGCGAATATACTGGTACGAACATACTGTTGCGAATGTACTGTTGCGAACATAGTGTTGCGAAGATAGTGTTACGAACATAGTGTTGCGAATATAGTGTTACGAACTATGAATAGTCCTGCGAATTATGAATTTTTCTGCGAACTTTCGCGGTGTTTTCCTGTAAAATTTTGTAAAATACTTGTGCGAATATAATATTTATGTAATGATTATGTTATGAAACATTTATGCGATGCTTATTCCATGAAATGTTTATGCAATGCATTTATGATGCAAATATGATGCTTGAATGATGCGAGTATGATGCTTGAATGATGCAAATATGATGCTTGTATGATGCAAGTATGATGCTTGTATGATGTTAATACTTATCTATTATAATGCATAGCTAATGTTTGTATTACTTAGATCCTTTTGCTGCAGTAAAATTGATATATCTTTGAATTGCCTCTATTCATATAATCATCTTCGCAAGTTTACTTGTGTATTTTCGCGAATGAAATCGCCTCTTCTGGTATGTCTTCGTGATATATATTCTTGTAAGAATTCTTCAATGATATCTTGATGGGATTGTCTTCTTTGTTAGGACTTCATGATATATCTTCTTGTAAAAATTCTTCAATGATCTTGATGAGAAATATATCTTCTTGTAAAAATTCTTCAATGATATTGATGGAATAAATTTCATTAATTGATGTGGTCTTATCATGCCTTCCTAAGTAAAGGTCTTATTTTTCCACCTCTTTTGTAGCGACAAAATCGCAGGACGTTCTTACACTTTCATGCAAAAACCCATTAATCTTGCCTTAACTTCTTTGTATAGTATTTTAGCCTCTTCAGGAAGTGTTGCGACAATATGACAGGCCTAAATATTCTTGCGAACATAAAGCCCCATGACATTGCCGTCTTGCAATGAAATCGCAGGACGTCTCTACACTTTCATGTAGTGACCCATTGATCTCATCTTAACTTCTTTGTTATGTTCTTCGAGTTCTTTATTCTTTTCTTTCTTTCTTTCTTCTCTTTCTCTTTTTTTTTTTTTTTTTTTTTAGAAGGCTCGCAGAACTTCATTTGTTGCACAAATATGACAAGCCTTTATGTTTTCGCAAACAAGAAGCCTCGTGACATTTGCGTCTTATAGCACGTATCAGCTCCCTAATGGAGGGTGCTGCCCTTTATCTTCCCCCTGGTTTCCCCTTCAAGGAAGCGTACATCGACCATACAAGGTTAGCTCTTCCCATCCGGTTCTTCCAACAACCAGCTTTTGATCGTAACCTCTTATCCTTTTTTCCTATAGGGATTATAGTTACGAGGTTGCACCCTATGGGGTATCTTTGGGCCAAGTGCATCATTTGCCAAGACTTGTCAAAAATGGCAGATGTGGTTCAACCTCACCCGGCACTCTTGACTCAACCGTGTACCTCGGCGCCTTGATCGTTTTCTGCACTTCTTGGGAAAGACAGTATGCCTTAGTCGTCCAACCTAAATCCTCTTACATCACATTTTATATTGCGTAATGTCGCTAGATTAGGTGAGAATCCAAGGTGTCTAACCCGGATAGGTACCCCATTATTGGGTTGTACCCCTAAATTTTTACCATGTACTAATGGCCCTTGGTGGTGTTCCGGTTACCCTTAGCCACGTTATAGGTACCCCCTTAAATGACGTACTTTAGGACTTTGCCTCTTACGAAATATAGCTTCGCGAACTAGGGTGTACGCCACAAAGGTTTGCCTGTATAAAATTTTCTGCGGCTCTCTTTCTTTTTTGGAGGCTGATCACAGATTGCTGTCTTTTATTCGCAAATTACGGTCTTTTCTTCGCAAGTTAATGGCAATTGATTTTTGGCGGTATTTTTTCGCCCTTTATGAGTAAAATCAAAATTCTTTTTATTCGTAAAAATTCATCGTAAATTTTTTATGTATATAATATGTTGAATGTTTTCATAAGATCTTTAGCATAAGAAGTATGAGAAGTATTAATCAAAATTGTTCTATAAAAATATAGGAATTTAATTTTCTCTATTTTTTTGTAATTTTGAAGTCTTTGAAAAATTTTGAGATCTTTAAATTTTTACAATTAATTCAATTTTGAATTTTGCGAGTATATCGCTTTTCACTAATATAAAAAATCTTTGAAATGTCTTGAAATCTTAGAAATTATAAAAAAATTGTGAGTATATCGGTTTTAGTAAATAAAATCAAAATTCTTTTGTCTTTAGTAAATAAAGTATTCAAGGAAATGGTACTTACCTTTTTACGGATTGTTGTTGCCTTTTGCGAAGTATATGACTTGCCATTTCTTGTGAAATAATCTCTCACTTTCTTCTTGCGAAACATCCAAAAATCTTGCGAAGTAATAATTTGTACAAAGTAAACGATCATCTGCGAAGTAATGATTTACACGAAGTAGACGAACATCTGCGAAGTAAACATTTGTACGAAGTTAACATCTGTGAAGGAAATATTTACGATATAAATTTATTCTGCGAAGGTTCGCGAGGTAAATATTTGTGAAGTGTAAAGAGTAGAATTGTTTGTGTTGCGAATGTTCGCATGGCAAACATTTGCGAAGTGCAAAAATTTTTGCGAATGGAGAGTCTCGAACTTGTGTCTATCATCTTATCATCTCCTCTTGCGACCATCTGTCCAAGCTCCTGTTTTGCGATTGATAGTGATCATGCTGTTTATTTAATGTGATATTCTGCTCTAGTATTTAAAGTAAAAACATGCAAAAATCTGCGATAGTTGGGATTCGAGCATGCGATCTCAAGCTTGTTGACTTCGCAAACAACCATCTCTGCTGGCTGCTGTTTTGTGGAAGTAAGATAAGCTTTTTGTAACTTATTCTCTTGTAATCGTTCTTTGCATATCTACTACAGTATGTTATTTTCTTCGTTTCTGGTAGTTTTTTGCTTTGTTATACTCTTTCTCTTTGTTTCTTTTGCCGGTGATACTTGAATTTCCTCCTCCATGAATTAAAGTTGCATTTGTTCTTAATCTTCCTTGATGAGGTGATGATGCTGTACACTTGGTTCTCCGAACTTGATAAGTTGAATCGTCCCTTAAGGTACTTCCATGAAATAAGGTACTTGCCGAAGTAATGCATTCATGCCTGACGATTGACAAAGATGAGTTTGTGGGCTAACTTGTTTCTTAATGATTGTTGATGAAGTAGGTGTTGTTTCTTAATAGACTTTGCGAGTTATAAAAGACTATGGAGTGATTTACTTCACACAAAAATTATGAAGATACTTCCAGAAATGTATCCCACAAATGTTACGAAGATACTATGCAAATGTTACGAAGATACCATGCGAAGCTACTTTGCTACTGAAAGTGTATCCCAGAAATGTTACAAAGATCCTGACAGGTGAATACGAAGATTGTAAATGCTATGAAGTCAATATTCAACCCTTAGCACTCCCTTTTCCATTCCTTGAATATCAAAGTAAATGATCTGGGTAGAGTTATGGAACTGTAAAGCTTGCACCATTTCCATTTCATACTAGCATCACCGGATACTAGGAGGAACTTTTCAAAAAATTGCTATCTTCTTCGTGTAGCTTCTTTTCTTAGTGTGATTATGCGCTTCTCAAAATTAATTTCTTCCCAAAATTCTCCCTTCTTTTTTACGCCTACGTCTTCACAAAACTAACCATACTTCGAAAATTTTCCATATTTCAAAATTTTTTGTTTTACTTCGCAAGTATAACATCAATTCCAGCTTACTCTTGCAGCTTCATTGACCTTCCTTCTCTTGTTTCCTTCTTTCACAAAGAGTTCCCTTTCTTAATTTTCATGAAGTATCTCTTCCCCTGACTATTTCTTGTTTCACGAAGTATATTTTTCATAGTACAAACTTTACTGTGTTATACTTGGAGTCTCAATTGTCTGTTGCTTGGTGGGTTGGTATTGTCGTGACTGATGGAAATGTAACTGATGGAATATGGTAGAGAAGTGTATTGTCTCGGAAATTATCTTTGATGTGGTGAGCTCGAGACAGATAAGATGCTCAAGTTGATTAATGCTCTGAGTTTTGTGGTGGTGCTAGTTAAATGCATGGAAAAGCTCAAGACTGCAGTGGATGAGGCCTTTATACTAGTTTTGAATACATTAGTTGTGAATGATGATGATAAAACTTAATTGAGTATCCATAGTTGATCTGTTGTCACTTCTGTTTGTCGTTTCTTTTAGCCATTATGTATGTCCAATAATCACGCTTCTAATAATTTGCGAAGTAGATAATTTCATTTTGATATTTGCGAAGTAAATATTTTTCCCTTTTTGCGAAGTAGATAATTTCATTTGTCTTTATGGATGGAATTTGAATTATGTACGTTTGGCTCGATATGCCCCTCTTGTTCCCGTATGGTCCTCCTGTTTCCGTTTGGATGTCCTGACGAAGTGATATAACTGTTTTGTCATTCTTCTTTTCTTTAAATTTCTTTAATCAGGGCAAATTGTTTCTTCTTTGTTGACCTTTTATGCGAGTTATCATTCTCTCTTGGTTGAGCTGATATACCAAAATTGTTGACGAAGTCCTTGACCATCGTGTATCTTCTATTCACTCAGTAAAGCTGAATTTTTTGCGAGCTATCTGAATTTTTCTCTGACTCACAGTAATGTATCTTGGCGTTCAATTCCAATCTTTCTTCTATCGACTGTTAAGTCTTCTTGACGAAATTGTTTAATTTCATCCCTCGTACTTCGCTGGTAGATCTGACGGGAAGATTTTGTTTTTAACTCCGCTGAACTTGATGATTCTCCTGGAGTTAATTCTCGTAGGTGGTACGTTTGTACTTAAAAAGAATTTGTCTTAACTAGTAACATATTCTCGTAAAATTACTTAAAGAATTTGTCTAAAAGAATTTATCATTTGTCTTAACTTCGTAACAAATGACAACTTCACGAAATGAGTCTTGTTAAGACATATTCTCATAAGCTTGTTTCCTGCTTGAGAAATTAAGCACACCATATAATTTCTTCTCTTCATAATTCCTATTTTCAAAATTAAGAACTCTATACCTCTTATCTTTTCTTCTTCCTGAACTACTAAAATACGTTCGTTGTTTGACGATGCAGAAAACTCCAGAACTTCCATTTTTGTCTTCAAAATTCATAAATCCGATACAATTCATCACCAATAGTAACCAATTTTTCTAACTTTCTTGAACCAACAAGGTTAGTCCCTGTTTCTAGCGCCAATTATGTAGTTGCGGATAATCTCACAACTACACCCTCATAAGAATCCATTAAAATGATCCCTAAAACTAATTAATTTGATATGAAACTAAGAATTAAAGTGCTAAAATTATAAAAAGAGACACAAAGATTTTTACGTGGTTCGATCAATGTGATCTACATCCACGATTCTTCACTAGTGATTGTATGTAATTACATGATTTTACAATTGAGACTCCATTAATGAATATTTGGAGCTCTAGAATTTTTGGGGAAGAAGATGATAAAGAAAATAAATCTCTCCTAATATTTTTCTCTCTCCTTCTAAAATTATCCTCCCTCACTAAAAAGATCTCTCCCACTTCTCATGCCTAAATGGCTATTTATATGATTTTACAATAGATGACAGTTGTGTTGTCCCGCCATTTCGGATTTGAAGATTATCTTGCGAACCTTCGTGGTTTCCTTTGCTCGCAAAATGTCCTTCTTGCTCCCTAAATATTCTTTGCTCGTAAAATGTATTTTCTCTTCACAATTTCATAAGTTATCATTTGTTGTGATATTCCGCTCCTACATCTATATACATAAAAAAATTACGATGAATTTTTACGAATAAAAAGAATTTTGATTTTACTCATAAAGGGCGAAAAAATACCGCCAAAAATCAATTGCCATTAACTTGCGAAGAAAAGACCGCAATTTGCGAATAAAAGACCGCAATCTGTGATCAGCCTCCAAAAAAGAAAGAGAGCCGCAGAAAATTTTATACAGGCAAACCTTTGTGGCGTACACCCTAGTTCGCGAAGCTATATTTCGTAAGAGGCAAAGTCCTAAAGTACGTCATTTAAGGGGGTACCTATAACGTGGCTAAGGGTAACCGGAACACCACCAAGGGCCTTTAGTACATGGTAAAAATTTAGGGGTACAACCCAATAATGGGGTACCTATCCGGGTTAGACACCTTGGATTCTCACCTAATCTAGCGACATTACGCAATATAAAATGTGATGTAATAGGATTTAGGTTGGGCGACTAAGGCATACTGTCTTTCCCAAGAAGTGCAGAAAACGATCAAGGCACCGAGGTACACGGTTGAGTCAAGAGTGCCGGGTGAGGTTGAACCACATCTGCCATTTTTGACAAGTCTTGGCAAATGATGCACTTGGCCCAAAGATACCCCATAGGGTGCAACCTCGTAACTATAAACCTTATAGGCAAAAAGGATAAGAGGTTGCGATCAAAAGCTGGTTGTTGGCAGAACCGGATGGGAAGAGCTAACCTTGTATGGTCGATGTACGCTTCCTTGAAGGGGCAACCAAGGGGAAGATAAAGGGCAGCACCCTCCATTAGGGAGCTGATACGTGCTATAAGACGCAAATGTCACGAGGCTTCTTGTTTGCGAAAAAATAAAGGCTTGTCATATTTGTGCAACAAATGAAGTTCTGCGAGCCTTCTAAAAAAAAAAAAAAAAAAGAGAAGAAAGAAAGAAAGAAAAAAATAAAGAACTCGCAGAACATAACAAAGAAGTTAAGATGAGATCAATGGGTCACTACATGAAAGTGTAGAGACGTCCTGCGATTTCATCGCAAGACGGCAATGTCATGGGGCTTTATGTTTGCAAGAATATTTAGGCATGTCATATTGTCGCAACACTTCCTGAAGAGGCTAAAATACTATACAAAGAAGTTAAGGCAAGATCAATGGGTTTTTTCATGAAAGTGTAAGAACGTCCTGCGATTTTGTCGCTACAAAAGAGGTGGCAAAATAAGACCTTTACTTAGGAAGGCATGATAAGACCACATCAATTAATGAAATTTATTCCATCAATATCATTGAAGAATTTTTACAAGAAGATATATCATGAAGTTCTGACAAAGAAGACAATCTCATCAAGATCATTGAAGAATTTTTACAAGAAGATATATCATGAAGTCCTAACAAAGAAGACAATCCCATCAAGATCATTGAAGAATTCTTACAAGAATATATATCACGAAGACATACCATAAGAGGCGATTTCATTCGCGAAAATACACAAGTAAACTTGCGAAGATGATTATATGAATAGAGGCAATTCAAAGATATATCAATTTTACTGCAGCAAAATGAGCTAAGTAATACAAACATTAGCTATGCATTATAATAGATAAGTATTAACATCATACAAGCATCATACTTGCATCATACAAGCATCATATTTGCATCATTCAAGCATCATACTCGCATCATTCAAGCATCATATTTGCATCATAAATGCATTGCATAAACATTTCATGGCATAAGCATCGCATAAACGTTTCATAACATAATCATTACATAAATATTATATTCGCACAAGTATTTTACAGGAAAACACCGCGAAAGTTTGCAGAAAAATTCATAATTCGCAGGACTATTCATAGTTCGTAACACTATATTCGCAACACTATGTTCGTAACACTATATTCGCAACACTATGTTCGCAACAGTATGTTCGTAACAGTATATTCGCAACAGTATGTTCGCAACACTATTCACATCACTATTCAGAAGTTCAGAAATTCGCAGAAAACCCAAAAAATTTACAGAAAAATTCAGAAGTTAGTAGGGTTACCATTTGAGGCAAAGGCAAGATAATAATAGAGATGCAATTTAAGTATTCAACATTTTCTCAAGGATTCTCCTTCACAGATAAAGAACAGAAGCAACTATGGATACCCAAGAAAATATTTTATGTTCTTTATCTTCTCAAAGAAGAATCCTCACCAAAAATGGAATAATAATTTCACATGAACAGAGGCAATATTTATCACTCTCATCAAGGATATTTCATACTTCTTATATATTTCGAGGATTAAATACTTCTTATACTTCTTAAGGATATTTCATATTTCTTATATATTTCGAGGATTGAGTACCTCTTATACTTCTTCAAGGATATTTTATATTTCTTATACTTCATACTTCTTCAAGATACTTCACACACTTCATACTTTGCAAGATGATACTTCTAATTACTTTTTAAAGCTTCAGAACTTCGCAAAAGAATAGAGGCAAGTATATACTTTTTGAGTTTGATATTCTTTCGCTCGTTCCTTCACCAACAAAGATCAAAGACTACTACATTGGATTTTTTTCTTAAAGATCGCTCTTCAAGCAATATTCAAGAAAAAAGAGGCAAGATGTAGGAGCGGAATATCACAACAAATGATAACTTATGAAATTGTGAAGAGAAAATACATTTTACGAGCAAAGAATATTTAGGGAGCAAGAAGGACATTTTGTGAGCAAAGGAAACCACGAAGGTTCGCAAGATAATCTTCAAATCCGAAATGGCGGGACAACACAACTGTCATCTATTGTAAAATCATATAAATAGTCATTTAGGCATGAGAAGTGGGAGAGATCTTTTTAGTGAGGGAGGATAATTTTAGAAGGAGAGAGAAAAATATTAGGAGAGATTTATTTTCTTTATCATCTTCTTCCCCAAAAATTCTAGAGCTCCAAATATTCATTAATGGAGTCTCAATTGTAAAATCATGTAATTACATACAATCACTAGTGAAGAATCGTGGATGTAGATCACATTGATCGAACCACGTAAAAATCTTTGTGTCTCTTTTTATAATTTTAGCACTTTAATTCTTAGTTTCATATCAAATTAATTAGCTTTAGGGATCATTTTAATGGATTCTTATGAGGGTGTAGTTGTGAGATTATCCGCAACTACATAACGATACTATGATTTTTTGGCGAGAGTATTGATGATCAGAAAATAGTTTGAGAGAAAGTTCAGATTTAGGGCTTTGACCTGGAATTGTAGACAAGGTAAAACCTTTGCTTTTGAGATTTTCTCGCATCTCATTAAAAGCAGTCAAGTTTTTAGCACCAGCAACAACAATTTTTGAGTATGGGAATGAAAGAAAAGGTTGAAAAGTAAGAAAGAAATCACAGCGATGACAGACACGCAATATACGGAAGAACAGTAAACTTGCAGAGAAGTTACGCTTAGAAAGAAGAAGAAAGTAAAAAGAGTAAAAGAAAAGAATGAAAGGAGTATTTATAGAAGAAGAAATTTCTCGAATAAGGTGAATGCAATAAATGTTAAGAAAAGACATTAATGGTCAGATCGCAGCGGTTAGAGAGGACGTGTTGTAAATTCATTAGAAGAGAGAATATGTGAAAAACAGCTGGCGAAGGATACAGAAACGTGTCAGAAGAAAGACTAATGAAGAGATAAGTAGTTGCGACATTTTAAAGTTCTCATGATCTTCCCTTCTTCGCAGAAAACACATGAGAGGAGGCAAGATGTAGGACCAGAATATCGCTACATTTATTCTCTACGAGATTAACAACACTTCCCAGCGAGCATCACCGCAAGATCTTCGACTACACTTCACGAGTGTCATAAAAGCCTTCAAAAGAGTGATGTAATAACTGACGAATGAAGAAAACTCAAGAAAAGCATGTTTGTTCTGCGATGGTTACAAAACTTGCGAGATTTAACATTGCAACTATCGCGGTACAATCGCAGAATCAACCCGAAATAAGAGGAAAACTTAGGTGTCATCCACTATGTAACTACCCTATAAATATAGACCCAATATGTCCAAAAAAGGATGATGTATTTTTGAGAGTTAAGAAAGTCTCGAGGAGAGAGAAACTTCAAGAGAATAGTTGTAATCTTGAATTCTTCCATTTCTGTAAACATTTCTGAGAACAAAATAATAAAGTGTCGTTTTTCATCTTCAATTGGGAGTTGATTATAGAAAGATCTTAACAAGGGTGTAGTGTGGGAAGTCCTGCAACTACATTAGGTTAACTTATGTGGTGGTCCTGAAATGTAAAGGTCCAGGAAAAAATGATTCTATAAATATAAATATAAAAATACATATATATGGTCACATGGGTGAGCATTTTATCCGTAATCCGCGGATTTAATCGGGATCAACCGTATTTCTGCGGATGTATTCCCCCACCGTTCGTTAATGGGTTGGATGCGGATGAGATTTTTTAAATCCAACGTATTTCGGATTGGGCCCGGATGCAACCTTGAAAATCCGTTGGACATCCATATCCGTTAGATTAAGGGCATTTATATAGCTTCTAGAATATATATATATATATATATAGTTTTGGAATTTTTAAGGTGTTTGTTTGGAGTGTTGTCCATGACACTTCTATATTTATTTACATATATAAAATATGTAGGTTCTATAAGAAGTCATCTATATTGGTTTTATTTTTTCATTATAAACTAGGTATCACCGGGGCCTTACGGCCCCGGCTCAGCCTCTCATGTTAGACTTAAGTGGACATATTTTATTTATTTGTAACAATACATTAAGAAACATTATAACTTAGTTAATGTATCCAAATTTTTAAAAAAATACCATAACTTAGTCAATTATGCAATTGATAACGTATATCATTATAGGGTACCCAAACATCAGTACTAATAGAATCATTTTATATTTAGGCACAAAACGTCAATAAAAATGTATCTCGAAAAATATATGAATCACTTGATTTAATTTCATCAATATTTATCCCTGGTTAGTTTTAAATACAATAATCGTTACTGAAGATAATAATCTATGTTGGATGGATGTGGATCCTTTTTTCATCTCCGTAAACATTATTCTCAGATATTTTTGTGGGAATCTTAAATATTGGATCTGTTGTAAGACCTCCGACCAAAACAAGTGAAGCAATCCCAAATGAAGCAGCAATCAGAATTATGTCCCCAGCTCGCGGGAAGCTTGACGCCATTGTGTTTTGTAGAAATATTTTATCGCATACCTGCATTTACATTGAGAAAAAGTATTTTATCATCACCATATATCCCACGGAACCAATCACGACGTTGTAAGCTGACGATTGACCCGAATTTAACTTCTTAATACTTCAATTGAATTCGGAATCATGCAATGCGAGTTGAAGGTACTAATACTCCGACATGACTTGTCACCAACAACATCCATACTGTTCAATTTTGGAATTTAAGTATCTTCGAAATCTTCAAGAGACTTGCTAAATTTACGGAGTTTTTCATCCAAAATTAAGTACATACTCAACATTTGGCCTCTAAGTGTTATATTTCATGTGCAGTTTAAAATGTTGACCATCTCATATGTTTAGTCCATTTTTTTACAAACAAAATGACATAATGAATTGGCTACAATCACAAATAAAAAAAAATTCTTAGCTGGATTCCAACATCAATGGTGCCCCTTGTAAACACTTAAAGCATTCCTCGTCATCTTCTAAAATTCCAAGCGCAATGCATGCTGCTTTGAATATGTTGTGGAATTTTTGATACATGCGGTAGCTTATCCTGATTATTCTTAAGATACATGTGGTAATGTTCAGTTGATGCCCAAGCATCAACCAAGTACCCTTTAAATAGTGTTTTTTGCTCTCAAGATGGTAGAATACTCGTTCGTACGCCGAAAATCGTTTTGTAGTATGTGTTCATGTGCGCCGATCCAGCTGCTTCATATCAGGATTCCAACTTATATCGTCGTATGGAAAATTCAGAACTTAATGATGGGGAAAGTAAGCATTGTCATATTACGAAATACGATTATCTTCCCTCAAATAAGGTATAACACATCGCCCGATAAGTACCTCAGAAACCTGACCGGGTAGTATAATCGAAACTTCATATTCCATTAGAAAATTGTAGTGCCTTTCATCTGTAGGTTCTTTGTAGTGCATGATAACTTTAGCAACTTTTTTGGTGGGAATAACATTACTTAAAGTCTTGTGTGCCTGGGAATACCTAATTGATTAGGATCATATACAAACATCTCTAGATAGAATGGGTCTTCTTCCTAGCCGCATGTTAACGCTCCATTCATGTGCTGAAATTCTCCGTGCATTGAAAATCCTTTCAAACCATTACTCTCCTGAGCTATATATCTTATGCAGTTTGCAACAAAGACTGGTAAAATTATATGAAGATTGTATTCTTAGATGCAGTACCAGAACAACATTGACTATGCATCATCCCCGTCTTATAGATCTCTCAGTGCCTAGGGGTTCAAGCAACATAGGTAGTATTTTTTTTTCTCTTGTGACAACATTTTCCAAATTTTAGGTTCTTTTTGGATTACCTGTACAACCTCACATCGATCCAATGCATCGCTCCCCATAGTTAACATTTAATAATCCATTTTTCCAAGATATTATGGAACAAATAAATGTAAATCAACTTTCTGAGTTACAATGTTTTTTTTACCAACGTCATAATTCCTCATCTTCTGACATACCACAAAATTCATCTGAATCATCCAATGAAAAATCTTCGGCGGCAATTGATCGATACACAATATCAGATATTTATATAGTCCATGCCATATGCATATTGACGAACGTAAGAAAGTACAACACTAAGGAATAGTTTAGGAGCGAGGCTACGTTTGACTATACATTGAACCCAAAGTACTAAAGGAATCCATATTTGACATGCTAGCGTCAATAATCACATTTCTGTAATGCTTGGATTCATTAGTACATCGGTCTACTATCAAATAAATATCTTATATTTTTAGACATGTGAAGAGTAAACTAAGATTCCACACAGATAATTCATTCAGATTCTTACCGAGACTATGCCTTTGTTCAAATTGGTTGAATAACATGTACGTGTATAAATAGGATAGGGATCCTTTAATAAACACAACTATAATTTATCAGGAACACATGAGCCAAGAATTCACTGCAATAATCACAATGGTAACATCCAGTTTTGACAGTTAAAGTTAGTTCATGTTGTATACTTCTTCAGTAGATATGTCTCTCTTACGCATGGATACCTTTCGATGATGTGCTTGCTGAAGAACTTGTCAATCATAATATATTGACAAACAAAATATTTTAGCTGCGTCAGCTGGCAAGCCCAACAATAATCAAAAATTTGGATATCAATTGCACAAATAAGAACACATCTATAACAAAAACACAAAATTATACATTAACTTAGGGGGATGATTCATGTTGATTTGGATGATTTTTTTCTGCAAAATTAAGGTTCATTGAACTGTTGTATCAGATACCCATTACATACAATAATCTATTGTTCTATTTCTCTCTCTCTCCCAACATTTCTATTGTCATATAGACCTTTTCCTACTAAAGTTAAGATAATCATGCTTTGGCGGCATACTAACTATTCAGAAGGGAAAAATATATTGGCATGGATGATACATACACATCAATCTTGGAAAAAAGATCGGCCAAAGTTTATGCCTTTATTGTGTTGGTGATGTTAAAGTGGTATGTCCTTTGCATATAAGCATACGTTTCTCTTGTAGAAATGAAAATTATAATACAATCTTGTGGGCAAAAAAAAATTCGTCCCCAAAACATGTAAAAATACAACCTTAGGACATTATCTGTTTTTCGGCCCAACATGGCATTATCTGTTTTCTGTTTTTCGGCCCAAAAACATGTGTATCCAAACACATGTGCATGAGCAAACACATTCCTTGTAATTTTAGGACATATCAGATATTTTAAAATGTCTCAAATTACTTGGAGAGTCACAAATTATGTAGTTCTTACTTACAAAAACTCAACATACATTAAAATAATACGGAGACATAAATCTGGTGTTTGAAAAATATATAGATGTCATCGATTTGTCTATAAATGTAGTTTTTGAAAAGAAAAAATAAGAAAGTTTAAAAGATAAATATACATGGTCCAAAAAAACTGAAAGAAAAATCAAACAGTGATTTTTTAGAAATCACATAATCTTCAAAAATGATTAAAAAAAGAAGAAGACTAAAACCCACATTGTGCACTGCATTCAGTTTATCATTAGCCCGATATCAACTGATTCTCTTTCTGATATCAAGTGATTTTCTTTCTATCAACACTGATTAACATGTCAACTAAAATGAAGCCCAGAACTACTTAATCAAACTTTATTAGAAAACTACCCATATTTGTTGTATTTTCCATGGTGCCTAGATCTCCATAATTGCATAAACAAATGATTAATTCATGAAGTTGATAGTACACCTAGAGAAGGCTTGTGTTCTGCTTATGTAGATAATGATATCGTGAGTGCATTGGTGCTTCTAGAAAATGGTTAAGGGTTCTGAAACTCTTAGGAGGTCTACATTTCCAGATTCTGCAAAAAAATATTAAATTCATACTCAACCTGTGTGCGACTTAAGTTCAGTATGATTGGCGAAGTAGTTGTTATCTTCAGCATCTTGCGATCGGCGAAATAGTTGTTATCTCGTCATATTGCGGTATGAATCCTCAGATATTTGGAATGATAAATTATATCCATTTTCTATTGATATACGCTTATAGATATTTTATACAGATGTACACATGTGATGGTATGGGACGGTGGTATCTCGCCATATTGACGCATTTTTGTATGCAAATGTGTACGGACTCGGTACTATAAGGCTGCTTTCAAAAAATAATAATAAAAAATAACATAATTTCAATCAGATGTGGTATGAGCCGAGATGACATAATAAGACCATAAGATGGAAGTACCAAACATTGCAAGCACATTTCTTATAGTCGAGCTTATTTCAAGGAAAAAACTTGGAACCATACAAAATAAAGATCAAATATCGTTTCCGGAAGTTTCATTGCCTAAAAAGTCTAGCAAGAAAGCAATTGGGTTTTCTTGATTATTTCTATTTCCTAACTGTATAGGTGGTATCCCTTACTAAGAAACATATTTTACTCGTCTATTCTCGACTATTTTTATGGTATAAATTGTGACCATACAATATAAAAAGATCATTGATGATAAGTTTCACATAATTAAAGTGGATGAATGAATGCCATCTTTAAACCAATAATTCACAAAAACAAAATTAAAAAAATTGGTTGAAAACCATAAAATTTTCACAAAGTTACAGCAACAAAATGGAGAACAACCTGTGCTATGCCTCAACTCTTAGGCGAGTCCCATTGGTTCTGACCACATTCGCTTCTAGCTTGCATTCTCCCCTGAGGTTGGTGGTGTTTCAACTGCGCCTGATACCACTTTTATTTTGTTTTACTGCTATAGTCGGCGAACAAACATAATATCGATTATAGCAACAAAACTCCTGCAAAACAAAACCGATGAATTATACTAACCGCTTGGTATAAACCTCTGAGAAAATCAGGATTAGTAAAATCTTTCCTTCACCACTTAGCACAACTATCTATTTACCCCAATTGAGTGAAGTTCAAATTTTCTTTAAATCTGTGTCCAGACTTGCTTGACTGCAATGCCATGTTTTACTCAAAGAAAATTGCCAGATATGAGATGTCCAATGCGTAAGAAAATATTACAAAAAGATTAACTTGTCTTTACCTGTTCAGGTTGTTACAGATAGCAGCTCCAAACTACGAAACCTTAGTTGTATAACCTATTTGTAAGATCAATACCTTAGAGTACCTGATCCAGTACATTGGGAATCAATATATAAATTATCACGGCTTTATTAAAATGCCGATTAATCATAAATGTAGAATTTATCGGTTCCAAATTACTCGTACCATTTAACCTTTTTTAACAAAATCTAACAGCATAAAGCTCATCATGAGAAGAGGACCGCATTGTTCTGCAGAAACCCAGAGTTTCCAGGTGTTTTGTTTGTACCTTTGTGCTTCCATACGAAAACGAATTCAATTAGCAAGATATATCTGGATAAACAAACAATCTATTACCTTTACTTGAAGCTAGCCAAGCAACATAATAAACTGGAAGAGTAGTATTATTTTTCCTAGACATAAGAATGAGGTAACACACCTAATACTGTATATGGTTAGCAGTTCCCTTGTCCAAAATCAGATGTATATTTATGTCCTCAAGTCAAGAAGCTCTTATGTATCTTGTCTTCATCATCTCACAATCTCTGCCCTAAGTATTGCATTGTCCAGATTAAGACGATGTGACCTCTAGAAAAATGCTCCATTCTTGCACTTGTTTAAGGAATATAGTTCATTGCAAAAGACCTTTTTAATCCTTTTGATCATATTTTTTGTTGTGGTTTACCCAAATCTGCGAAATCAAAATTGTAAAGTCCAATAAAGTCAAAAACATCAAAATATTTTCCATAGAGTAAACTTACTGATTTCAATGTTAAGAATATGGCTCACTATGTAGCTTATTTCATGCTCAGTATGTGAATTACATTAACGAGTTCCAAGTCCGAAAAAATATCTAACACTAAGTTGGAAAACCTTAACCCATGTTCCTATTACAAGCTTTACAACCATAAAGTTTCAAAACATGAATGTAAAGACTTCACCATCTATGTCTTCATCTTCGAAAAACTAGCTCTAATCAGTCCAAAGTTGCAACCCAAGTCAAAAAAAAAATGTTTGTAAGACAATCATTGACTTAGAACATAAGAGAATTCCTAAACACTCATTTACATTCAAGTACACCAACAATAATAATTAGAAAAATCATGTTAGAACTTGTTTAGAAATTTTGCAACAAACTTATTGAGTGTTGAAGGAACTAGTCTAAACCACGCAAAACAGTTCGAGCTTCTTTAGCTTACCTTCTGAATATTGGAACTGTGTTTCTTTGTTTCTTCTTCCATAAACTACAACGTCACAAGATATCCCTGGTTAATTTGCACTTATAATATAGCAAGTAGAAGGGCAAAGGGAGAAAGGGAAAGGAAATGTATTTGGAGTATATGTAATAGATACCTGCCATGTTACAGTAAGCAATCTGTTGTAATAGACGTTGTTTGACATCCCGATCTTGGAAAATATGAAGATACTTTGCAATCAATTCCTGAGTTGGTGTCGCTTGGGTCATATCCTATAGAATGTGAAAACAGAACTCGCAGAATTAGATCCAGATTAAACAAAAAACAAAAACATAAGAGTAAAAATGAAATGAAACAAGTCTTACTAACGGAGGTAAACTTTAATTAGCATGTTTCTGAATAACGGAGAACCACCCATGAGTACTAGTATCAGAAGCGAAGCAGTCAAAATCTTGCAAAAAGATTGAAAACCCTTTCTTGGTGGTTCTTGTGTGTACATGGATAAGGACTACTAGGTTAACAATAATAAGACATGAAATGTGTGACATACAAATATCTCCACCAAAAATCAAAAGGTCATTCATACCAAATTCCATGTATACATTCACCTGGTGGCTAAGATCAAAACATGCACAAGTGTATTTCTTACGGGAAAGCATTACGGTATAGTACACATTTAAAATTCCACCACACAAATAATCACTTGGATATTGCTATTAAAGAACCCCATCAAGAAATGAACAGCCTACACTACATAAGATAAAAATGGTTTAGTATTCACATCCACACCTAGCTAGATTAACTCTTGTGAATTCAAAGAACTTACGTGGGGCACATGGGGCTAGAACCAATTTATTTGGACATCAAAATGTGTCAATACCTAGTCCACATTTCTGCTAATTTATCCAAGCCAACAATTGTAAATGCACACTACAAATGCAGACTATGAATTAAACTGATAAGACTTACAAAAATCTATACTAAGAGTCTCTATAATACCACAAAAACTGGACAGAAACATCGCAAAACTGACGTCTCAGACGAGCTGCATTGGCGAGGCTCCATAGGATTCGTTAGAAGTCGGAATTTATAGATTGACCCCAATTTAGAAAGTAGAAAGAACCCTCTTTCATAATCATCTTAAAAATCTAGATTTGGAGTTCATTTAGTCTGTGAAACGAGTGTGCTAAAATGGTCACAGAACTGCAAACCTACAGTTTTCAGTCCTGCCATACTGGACATTGAAGGCCGTAAATCCTAAACGATCAGTCAAAACACTAAGCCCTTTTAACAAGATATAGAGGAGACATAGATGGACATTTCCTGTCAAGGAAGTACCCTCTAAATCCCTGCCCATTGACGACAGTTTCGCAGACAACAGGCTGTAGTTCAGGTAAGATTAAGAACATGAATTACTCACCTGAGTTATTAACTTCAAATCCAATATGCTTCATAGAGCAGTTAAGCTCTGCCTTGCTCCACTAGGATCCAAACATGTCATTCAGCTTCCTGTTCTGCATAACAAAAGTATTTCATCATTAAGTTTCGATACAGCAGAGACACCATGAAATTCACACTGAATGACAAAGTATTCCATTTAGATTTTGAAAATGCAAAGAAAAATGACTAACCCGGTCTAATTTTTTACTTGAAACCTGTTCTTCCGATTTAATTTCTTTGGCCATTTATTCTAAACCGACCACCTGACAAAAATCATTAAGCTACTTTTTAAGTAGCCTTCTCAAACTGAAGCAAAGAACTAATACGCACGTGTAAACAAGGACCATTCATCCTGCAAATTTTACGGATCAGTTGAGTGGGTTAGGTTTCATCGCCCTTAGAATTTACATTTTACATCAAAGAAATCACATAAAACAAACTACAAAGTGTCGACCCTATCCTATGATCATTTAGAGAGATAAGGACGGATGAGTGAGGCTGTAAGGGATTTCCGTTTTTACACAATGCAGTTCCAATTCAGTTAAGTTTTTTCGGTATCTAATGTTACCTGATCGTCCTGAAATTTTTACAGTATCCTTATGACTCGCCTTACCAAAACATATCCAAAAATCACAATATTCTAACGGTCAAATCTTAAGATATAGGCATAATCCTAAACGTATCTTGGGTTTAGATAACTTACTGCTACACCTTTGAGCATGTACATCTACTGAGTAAATCTGAAGATGTCAATCAATACCAGTATTATAAACAAATTAGCACCAACACCCTGGTGGTTCACTACTTAAGTCATTTCCTCATCATCAAGACTAAGTAGTAACATATTTATCTAATTATTCAAGTACATACATACCAATATCAAGTAGCTGATGAAGTACACGAACATGAGGAAATCAATATGGTATTCATCTCTGTATCAGTTCTTCTTCTATACATCTACTGCCCTGCAATTCCAATTTAGGAAAGAAAACCCAAGTTTCCTATTCGACCATAACCACTAAACATTCACACATCTTAGCCATGCATCGGAAATGGATACCGCCACCGTTACTCCTTGTGCACAATCTTGTCAATTAAATCATGCTTGACTTCATAAGAAACAAGTGCAAAGATTAATTTCAATCAATTAAATCATGCTTGACTTCATAAGAAACAAGTGCAAAGATTAATTTCAATCCTAGTGGAGCAAGGAAGAGCTTAACCGCTCTATGAAGCATACTGGATTACAAACTGAGAAGTTAAACGAACTGCAACAACATGACATATTCACAAACTGATATGCAATCTCCATTCTGCACTACAATTTCGGCATATTGTCCTAGAGATTCGACCAAGAGATGCCTCAAAAGATTGTCTATCACATGATCTTTATTGGTAGAATTTGACCAGTGATGATCCTTAGAGGAGCACACCTCCACAGGCACACTAACATGGCATTAACAACACGAATACATTATAAGCTGAGATATGCAGTGACTGAAAAAGTAACATAATATAACTAATGACATTGATTGTTACTGATACTGAAGAAAAATAAACTAGTAGCTCTAAGAATGGAATTAAGAAGGAAACCTGTAGAAGCCTCCATGGTGAACCAGGCCAGCGAACTGGATCAACAACTTGAGCAGATGATATGGTTCCCATAAACCAGCTTATCCGAGAAGAATCTTCAGTTTCAAATGCCATCTTAAACCTCGTACCCCTACACCATGGATGAAACTACAAAATGAATTTTACGAATCTCCAAGATGTTATTCCGATGAAAACCAACAAATCTCAACTTGAGTAAACTACTGCAATCTCCAAGATGTTACGAATGTCTTCCCAATACTCCAATGTCATTTCTTTCAAGCGGGTTTCAAGCCTTTGAAAAATTGTAGTCCTCCCAAAATTTTGCTTGTTATGAGTTGGTTGAATAAAATTAACCTCCAAAGTACCTGCCGAAACAGATCATTGCACGAAGTTTAAAAAGAGGAAATGGGAGCATCATAATGTGAAAGACGACATAAAAGATTAGCATAATTTTCTCACCTGCTACACCTCATTCTGACTGACCACTATTAGCCTGTTCTTGTGGTAAACGCAGAATCCATGGATATTTATCTTAGGAGCATCCTTTAGGAACCCAATTGTAGTTACTACTGCACCCTGAGTCTGAGTGTATAAACAAAAACAAAGAACGTACTATGAAAAAAGAGACCACCGCGTAGCTGGACCTCATAATCAGCAGCAAAGAAAGTAAACATGAAACCAAAGATGAAATGGACCTCTGAATTTGGACCAATATTAGGTTTGTACAAGATGTACTCAAGAAATTTCAGATCATCTGCAATATTGTGCCGCCGAATAACTTTTCCAGGCAATATTAGAATAGTGAAGCTTGTTGGCCAGATTTTGTTGGCATAGAGCTTGTAAAGTAGCTTTCTTGGACATTTCTGGGGCTCCAGCTAGTTGGATATCCTGCGAACAAGTAAGACATGTATACACTCAAATTTGAGCAACAAAAATATGAAAAGACAATTGTAATGGAAACGAAAGGACAATGTTACAACATCATAAACGAACCTTTACATCTGATTCAAAATTGAGCTCCATTTCCCCATCATTGGTAAACCAAAGATTGTAGATAATAACTTTTGTTCCATGAGTTCCCAATTCATTGAACTGTTCAGCAAATTCAGCAAATAGAAATCAATGCATCACAAAAAATATCTTTTAATTAAAGCTGTAACAACACAAAATTCCAGCATAAGAATCCTAATCTAGTAACATAATTAAGAAAACCCATATTTATCAAACAGTATATGCATAATATTTCATAAATTGGCAGAAGTAATGATCTTACAACACAAAATCACAAATTAAATCCCAGCTTTATCAAACACGGGAATGTTCTTAACCTTCTCCTTTTGCTTTCCTTTGCATCACTTCTGTAGAAATCATAAAACAAAACAACTGAGTACAAAATAAAAAACTTAAATTAAATTCAACATAAAAGAAGAACCCAATATAGATTTAATCATGAATTGAGTTTTCTTTTTTAATTTTGTTTACCAATATTAGATTTAGCTGGCTTTGATGATGGTGGTGGATCTTTCTACTTCTTTAGTTCCTGAATAAAAAGAAAATACACACAATCAATAAAACTAAACTAAGAAAACAAACAAATAAACAAAAGTATGAATAAATCCACTAACACATAACAAATCTGAAAAGAGAACTGAGATGAAATTGAAGCTTTTAGGTTTAGTAAGATCTAAAAAAAATTTACTGAAATTTCAATTTAGAGATGAATAAGTTAGTCGATTGAACTAAAACGATAAATAGAGATTATACTTACCTTTCGATTCAGTTTTCCTAGATTAATCTAGGTTTTCAATTGTTGTTGATTGTCATCATCACCTCTTTCTCACCGATTTGGAACAAATCTTCAAGAGCCGATGTTGAGAAGAGGACGCAAAACCTAATACTAAAGTTTTGATTCACAGGCATCTAATTGTTATGGTACTGAAAAAAATGAGGCGAAACGAGAGAGAGAAGTGGTGGAAGAGGCTAGTGAAGCGAAATAGATAGAGAGATAAAAGAGATAAGGTTTGGTTTCTTTTTCTCTTTCCATGAAAATGCTAGCCCTCACGAGTAGTTCTTGAATCTCTGAATTATTACATACTTGTTTCCAAAAATATCCCTTTATAAAACAACTGTTATTGGAACTAGTTTAATATTTTTATAAAACAAGCTGTTATAGACGAGCATGGATAAATACTACACCTAATAACAGTTGTTTTTGAAAAGCCTGGAAGTAGTAAAAAACCTATTATCCACTAG
>JAJJWX010000643.1:0-14684 GCA_023529315.1 Papaver bracteatum
GATTTTTAGATGTTTGATCTTCACAATACCTTAAATTTCTGCTCAAATATTACAGTCAGTCAGAACAATGTAGCTTCATGGGAATCTCCTCCGAACTGTGTCATCAAAATTAATGTCCATGCTTCCTTTAGTAATGGTGATGCAACAACAGCAGCTGTGGCCAGAGATTCTTTTGGGAACCATCTTGGAAGGGGTGCTATTTGTTTCAATACCATTTCTTATACTGTTGCAGATGCAAAAAATTATGGATTACGTATTCAATTGGTAAACTGACTGCAATTTACCAGAATTGGGATGCTTTAGACATTTCTAAGGCTATAAACGGAAGTACGAATGAGATACCATGGAGTATTCTTTCAACAATTATCTATATTTGCCACTTTAAATCCACTAATTTGATCTCTTTCTACTGCATCATTCATGAGATTTGAAAGAATTTCAACCACAAGAAGAAACAAATATGGAGACAAAGAGTCTCCCTGTCTTAACCTTTATTTTGTTTAAAATTTTCAGTTGAGTTCCCATTCACCAAGATTGATAATTGAGCAGAAGAAACACACCATTTGATCCAGCCAATCCACCTCTCACCAAAGACATGATTGTAAAGAATGCGAAAAATGGATTGCGAGTTTATGTTATCAAAAGCTTTATCTATATCCACTTTACACAAAATACCTTGGAATTTAGACTTTAGTCTACTGTCCACAGACTTATCAGCTATGAGTGCACCATCCAGTATCTGCCTATCATGAATAAAATCTCCTTGAAAATCAGAGATGATATAAGGCATTACAGTTTTTAATCTTTGAGCAAGAAACTTGGAAATTATCTTGTATGCACTCCCTATTAGATTTATAGGTCTGAAGTCCTTAGGGTTACAAGAATAAAACTCCTTTAATAGTATTCCAGCATTTTTTATAGAACTCTGCTAAAAACTCATCAGGACCAGGAGATTTATTGTTTCCCAAATGTTTAATAACTTCCCAAACTTCATCTTCAGTGAACCTTCTTTCTAGCCATTCCTTCTTCTCTTCACCCACATTAGGAAAATTCAGTGAACTCAAAGAAGAGTAAATACTATTTTGTTCGGAGAATAAATGAATGTAGTAGTTTCTTATTGCTTCTTTGATAGAAGCTTGATCAAAACAGGCCACTCCCTCTATTTGAAGTTTTGCAATTGTATTCCTCTTTTTCCTAGAAATGGCAATTCTATGAAAATAGCTTGTGTTGGAATCCCCCCATTTAAAACCAATCTGCTTTGCTTTAAGATGCCATTTCTAGATTCAATGTTCTCTATATTTCTAAGATGAATCTTGAAATTAAGTTTCTCTTCAAACTGATTTATTTGAAGAGCACCATTTTCTTCCAACAGATTAAGTTCATTTATCTTATCTGTTAAATTTTTTTTCTCATTGTAAATAGCACCGAACTCAGCTCTACCCCAAGGCTTGATGAAGTGCTTCAGATCTGAATTTTGAGAAAGAAAATAGTACTAGAACTTCCATAGTAAGTCATAGAGTTCCACCACACTTCAACTTGTTTAGAAAAATCCTTATGCTCAGTCCAACTTTTCTCTAGCTTGAGATATGGCTTACTAGTAATAGAGGGGCTAGTAATAACCATTAAAGGTTTATGGTCATATATAGTTCTAGTTAGTGCAACTTGTAAAGAATTTGGGAAAGCTTCATCAAAGTCTACACTAAAAAGAAATCTATCTAACCTACAGAGGAGAGGGTCTGCATAATTGTTAGACCAAGTATAAGAGCTGCCTACTAGTGTTTGAACTACCAACTCCTGATGCAGAATAAAGTTATTCAAGAAGACAGAGTTCCCACTGTCTGCTTCTCCTTTATTTCTTGCGTCGTCATATCTCACTATATTAAAGTCTCCTGCAAAACAAATTGGTCCAGCCCACCAGTGTCTAACTTCTTCCAAATCTTCCCAGAAAGTGATGTTATTGTTATAGTCACAAGGACTATAAATGTTTGTAATAGCCCACTTGAACCATTGGTTTTATTCACTAAAAGAGTTGAGATGTTATTATAGCCAATTCTTTCATCCTCCTTTGTGAATCTGTTGCCGTCTTATATAGATAAAACACCTCCACTTGCCCCCACAGAAGGTATATAAAACCACTCAAAATTGTCATCATACCAATGTTGCCTAATGAACCAGTTGGAGAACTTCGTAATCTTAGTCTCCTGAACAATACAAACTACACACTTTTGATTATTAAAAAGGTTTTTAAGGGAAGTTACCTTATCAAAATCATTAAGACCTCTTATATTGTAACATAAGGTATTAAAATCCATCGCCAAGTATTCTCCCTTGTAAATCAGAGCACCCTATAAGCTTCTCATCTTGTGGTAGACCATGCTGCGCAAAGTCCTCTTTTCCAAAGTCATCTTCCACGAAACCAACTTCTAATCCTCCCTCATCTTGGGTTTTAAACCTGCCTTTATAATTAAGAACAAGCTTAGTCATATTCTTCCTTAGAGATACAATGCTTTCTTCATTTATGTGACCATAACTGCAAGCCAAATTAACAAAGGAGTTGACAGTCTTGTTAATAATAACCTTTTCTTCCCCGTATGGTGCAGTTTTGGTCTTATTAACCTGCTGCACAACTTCATCTTCCATTTATTTTCTGTTGCTTCCCTCATCAGTAGATTTTTATTCTTTTCCTTCGTGCATGTCCTCTCCTAAACTTCCGTTCATGGAGTCTTCTTCATTACGCAAGTGATTAAACCGAGAGCCTTGTAGTAACACTGTGTATGCCACACACTGTTTTCTCATTACAGCTGTACTATTTTTTATTACATCTTTACTTCCTGTTGTAGATGTGTGACTAGGATCAGCACACGTGTGGCCTTTTCTTTGGTCTCTCTTTATATACTGTAATTGGTCTTCATTGAATGTAATGAATTGGTTTAATCAATAGAACTATTTTCTTTTCTCTCTGTGTAACTATGGTATCAGATGAGAAATCATGAAATTTTGATTTATCAAGGTTCGATCTTCTGCTTCTGCTTACAGAATTAATTCGTCATATTTTCATTCTTCATCTATAATTATTTCTCTACTTGTTATTTGAATCATCTCTTCTTACATTCCAGATCTTAAAAACAAATTATCTTGATTCATTCTATTTTCAAGATTTCTTCATATTCTCTAATGAAAAATCCCACAACTCACTCAATTTACAAGGTACCTTTCAATCAATTAACCAGTATTGTTCAATTAAAACTTAGAGATGATAATTATCTCATCTGGAAGGCTTTGGTGCTACCTGTTATTCGCAAATTCAAGATCATCAAGTATCTTGATGGATCTTCTGAATGCCCACCCCAATTCACAAATCGTACCAATGCCAACAATGGAGTGGAGAATCCCTTATATGTTGATTGGATGGATGAAGACGCTAGTATCATGATGTGGATTACCTTAACCATTTCTGACACATTGATATCTTATTTTTCTACTTTAACCTCTTCTTATGAACTTTGGAAAGGTATTTCTGATCGATTTTCTCGGATTTCTTCTACTTATTCTATTCAATTGAGAACAAAACTACTTAATGTCAAGAAAGGGAATTCTACAATCACTGCTTATGCTAGTGAAATCAAATCTATTACTGATCAATTAGCTGCTACTGGTTCTATTATATTTGATGATGAAATTGTAGTTGTTACCTTAGGAGGATTAACTGCTGATTATGATTCTTTTTGAACTTCTGTGAGAATGATAACTCCTTCTGTCTCTAGTCTTGAACTTCACAATTTACTTCTTAGTGAAGAATTGGTTATTAATAACAAGATTGCAAGAAATTCTGTTGAGTCTACAAATAGAGCTTTCTATGCTTCTAACTCAAATGGTGGTAGAGGACAATCAAGGGGATTTCACAGGGGAAGTCGCAGTTCTTTCTCTAGTAGAGGTTTTGGTAGAGGAGATCTTGCCTTCTCCAACAACATCAACAACAAACTCTTTTCCAACATCTGTGCCAAGGCCTACTGGATTTAACTCTTCTAATATGTCTTCAGGGGAAAGACCAACTTGTCAATTTTGTCAAAAATATGGTCATGCTGCTGATGAGTGTTGGAACAAGATGAATTTCTCTTATCAAGGCAGAAAACCACCAAGAAATCTACAAGCAATGCTTGCTTCTGCAAATGTTATGGGTCAAAATCCTTGGTATGTTGACTCAGGTGCCACACATCATCTTACTTCTGATGCTTCTAATATTTCTTATACTTCTACTTACAATGGTGGTGATTTCATTACTACTGCTAATGGACAAGGTATGCCTATTATTACCTCTAGTTCTTCTCATATTTCAGTTTCTCATCAACAAGTCAGATTACATAATATACTTCATGTTCCTTTAGCTTCACAAAACTTGATTTCAGTGCACAAATTCACAAGTGATAATAATTGTTCACTTACTTTTACTGCTTCTGATTTCACTGTCAAGGATTTACAGTCTCAGAGTATTCTCTTTCAAGGGCCCAGTAGAAATGGACTATATCCCCTGACATATGACATTTTACCTTCAACATCTTCAACACTAGCCCTTACTGCCTGGCATTGTTCAAAAGCTACTACAACAACTTGGCATAGAATACTAGCACATCCATCTTTTCAAACCTTTTCTAGACTCTCAAGAATTTTCAATGTATCAGATTTTACAAATAAACCATTAAATTGTACTGAATGTCAGTTAGGGAGATGTCATAAGCAACCCTTCACTATGTCTTTATCTGTGTCTCAATATCCTTTACAACTTCTTCATATGGATGTATAGGGTCCTGCACCAGTTACTTCTGTAAATGGATTTAACTACTATGTTAATATAATTGATGATTTCACTAAGGTTTGTTTGGTATTTCCTTTAACTCTGAAATCATATTTTAAGAATATATTTGCTCAGTTCAAAGATAATGTGGAAAATTTATTGAATCTCAAGATTAAAATCATCAGAACAGATGGTGATGGTGAATTTGTTAACAATAGCTTGAAATCTATTTTGGTTAATGCTGGTATCTCTCATGAAATCACTTGTCCACATACACCTGAGCAGAATGGTGTTGCAAAGTCCAAGCACATGCATTTATTGGATATTACAAGGACTTTCTTAATTAAGTCCAACTTATCTTTTGAATATTGGTATGATGCTCTTTCCATTGCTAATTATATTGTCAACAAGCTACCCACTAGATCTTTATCTTTTGATACTCCATATCACATTTTATTTCACACAGAACCAGATTATGGATTTCTCAAAAATTTTGGTTGTCTGTGTTTTCCATGGATGAAACCTTATATCTCCAATAAGCTTCAACCAAGAAGTGTTAAATATATTTTTCTGGGTTACAGTTCTCAGAACAAAGGATACAGATGTTTATACCCTACTACTGGCAAAGTGTTTATCTCCAGGCATGTGGTGTTTCATGAAGACACTTTTCCTTTTTCACCACTACAGCATACTTCCTCTACTGACACAGTTTTTCTGGATTTTCCTCTTACACCTGCCACATTGGATATCAATTGTTCTCCTACTTCTGTTACATCTTCTATTTCTATTGATATTATTCTACTGATATTATTACAGAAGCATCTTTAACCGACAAGTGTATTTCTACTTTAACATATGATTCTTCTTCTAGTACACTAGCTGGTGATTCCATATCTTCTCATTCTATGCAAACAAGAGCTAAAAGTGGAATTTTTAAACCAAAAGTATATTTAGAAACCAAGTATGCTTTATCTTCTACTCATCTATCCCATTTAGCAGTTCAGACTCCAACTTGTTTTTCTCAAGCTGTTAAGATCCCAGTTTGGATAACATCTATGCCTAAAGAACATACATCTTTAAAGGATGCAGATACTTGGACATATGTCCCACCTCATCCTTCTCAAAACTTGATTGGCTGTAAGTGGGTCTTCAAGATCAAGTACAATCCAGATGGAAGTATTGAGAGACACAAAGCAAGGCTTGTTGCAAAGGGTTTTCACCAGTTACAAGGCTTGGAGTACACTGATAATTTCAGTCCAGCTGTCAAAGATGCTACAATAAGGTTAGTTCTATCTCTTGCAGTTAATTTTGATTGGAAAATAAAACAACTTGATATCAGTAATGCATTCCTTCATGGTGATTTAAAAGAATAAGTGTATATGAAATAACCTCCTGGTTTTCAAGATCCAGATCATCCCAATTATGTGTGCAAGCTCAACAAATCCTTATATGGATTAAAGAAAGCTCCAAGAGCTTAGTATGAAAAACTCTCAGATGCTCGTATTTCCTTACATTTCATACCATCTCTTGCAGATTCTTCTCTTTTTGTTCAGAATCTTAGTAACCAACTAATAGTTATACTGGTTTATGTGGATGATATTATCATTACAGGAAACAACTCTTCTCATTGTGCTTCTATTATATCTCATCTTGCTACTATTTTTCCAGTGAAGGACTTAGGCAATTTACATTATTTCTTAGGTCTTGAGGTAAAAATAAATGCTAATGGGTTGTTTCTATCACAAACCAAGTACGCCTTAGACTTACTCAACAAAACAAACTTGACTGGAATTAAGCCTTGTTCTACACTATGTCCTGCTTCTTTCAAGTTGTCAGCTAATGAAGGTGAATTACTATCAAATCCTATAGAATATAGGTCAATTGTTGGTTCTTTACAATAGCTCACTTGGACAAGACCAGAAATATGCTTTGCAGTTAATCAGGTGTGCCAATTCATGCATTCTCCAACATCTTCTCACTTAAGTGCAGCAAAAAGAATTCTCAGATATGTTAAGGGTACTCTCAATCATGGTCTATTATTTACAAACGGTCTTACTGCTCTCCAAGGTTGTTCTGATGCTGTTTGGGCTGGAAATCCTGATGACAGGAGAGCTACAAGTGGCTATTGTGTATTCTTTGGTTCCAGTCCTGTCAGTTGGAGTGCTAAAAAGCAAGCCATTGTTTCCAGATCCAGCACTGAAGCTGAATACAGGGCTTTAGCATCTACAACTGCTGAAGTTGTTTGGCTTTGTCAGCTCCTCAAAGATCTTCATGTCTTTTTATCTGCATCTCCAACTATTGCTTGTGATAATAAAAGTTCTATTGCCCTGGCTACAAATCCAGTGTTTCATAGCAGAATGAAACACTTGGCTCTAGACTTTCATTTTGTCAGAGAATTGGTACAGTCTAAGTCCTTATAGGTTATTTACATCTCTACTTTGGAGCAAGATGCAGACATTTTCACTAAAGGACTTTCTGCTCCTAGATTTGAGTTTCTTAAAGACAAACTGAAGATTCTAACACCTCTTCAGTTTGAGGGGGGCTAGTAACACTGTGTATGCCACACACTGTTTTCTCATTACAGCTGTACTGTTTTTTTATTACAGCTTTACTTCCTGTTGTATATGTGTGACTAGGATCATCACACGTGTGGCCATTTCTTTGGTCTCTCTTTATATACTGTAATTGGTCTTCATTGAATATAATGAATTGGTTTAATCAATAGAACTATTTTCTTTTCTCTGTGTGTAACTACCTTGCACATTTGAGAAATTATTTTGATTTTTGTTTTGGTCTATAGATGTGCCCATTCTAGGCTTTGAGACGAAAATATAACTCTCATCTTTATCCTCACTAATGATCTGCCTTGCACCTTCTTTAATGAGACCTTGAATAGTACTTGCACTCACCATCATTGGATTACTTCTTTGATGTCTGTTCACCTGACTTCGAGAATATCTTGACAAAGAAAAAATGTTTGAATTCTCCAGATTCGTTGCCCAAAATTTCTAATCAAATTTTTGAACTTGCATTAAATATTCCAAATCAGTTAGCTTGTCTTTTGGAAAATAGTTCAGATCACAATTAATCTGCTGCACCACCACCTTCTCTCTTTCAATCTCCGTCAGCAGCACCGCCGGAACACCATGCCAACCACCCTTGATAGAAACCCTGAAATAATGACATCCTTTTTTGTCTTTTATTTGTAAGGTCTCAGATGAAATCATGTGCATATCTCCCAACTCTTTCCCTATCTTAATCATAGTTGTTAATCATAGTTGTTGAATTCCATAGTTTAGGATGCAATCCCTTGATTTTAAACTAGTGAAATTGTTTATAATAGTCTTCAACAGGAATGACCTTGTTGGCTTCATGGTTTCCCTCGGTGTCCTTATTTTTTGATTGACTTACTTCCTTCTTAGGAATCTTAGCATTAAAAATGACTCTGGTATCTTTATCTTCACTGACAAACCATTTGCAGACTTTGATTATAATGTTATCCTGCATCCAAATTAATGGCCTCCAAAGTTTTTTCCATTCATCTTCCTCCATAGCAAAAAATACAGACAACATTTTGATTTCTTGGAACTTGATATATCTAAAAGTATTAGTTTTCCTTTTTATAATCCCAACAATCCTCCTCCATGAATTTTTGTGAGAGATCTTCACCAGCCCCCATTCCTGTTCTTCTTTGCCTTTAGATTGAATCTGAGGGAAACATAAAAAATCATTCAAAGATACCATTGAAATCCTTGGTTTCTGATATGAACCTAGAAGATTCTTATCAAGAGGATAGACAGAAGCAAGTCGTAAAAACAAGTTTTATAGAATAAACTATATCAAGATTCTTCTCTACATTAGATCGACAGTCTCCTGGTATTTATATAGACTACGACTTCTAATAATAAATTTAACTTATAAAGTGAAATTGGACTAAATAACTTACTGACACAGGGAAAGACCACTTTCCTAACTTAACCTTAAAGGTTATGACCCGAACTTTAGGATTAGTCCTAGGCATTGAGGATGTTTCCTATCAGTTTCCTATGAAGAAAACTCCCCATTATTTCATCCAGCAGTGTCCAACACTCTCTATTCTCACCATCAGGATAGCAAATACTAGACTTCCTGCTTCCACAGTCTTTTCGAAACCTTGATAGTCTTAGATATTTTCCTGCCTCATTATGTAAACATTGCATCAAATATACATCTTCTCCAAGTCTCTCCGACCACTTCTCCTTAACAGATTCTCCTTTGGAAATTGACACAAGGATATGCATCATCAATTAGACCATCTTGTTGTCAACTTCTAACTAAGATCTAATTAACCCCCACTACCTCTCTCCGTAAACTTGATAACTTTTAGGGCCCCAACATAATCTTCCTCTATAGTGAAAGATTTCCTCTCCAGTTGAATATGTCTCCTTAAAGGTTCTTCACCCACTTTAGAACTCGCTGAAATCTGAGATTGAGATAAATCTAATCCCTTTATAATACGATTTTTTTCTTTTTTTAGATCCTTCTGTGAACATGAGTCACTAGAAAAAAAAAAAAAAAAAAACAAATCACGATGTTAAACAAACTCCACTAATCAATAAATCTCGGCCTCAAGGGAAAGGATCTAAGATCCGTCCTTGGACAGCGAAGAGGTTCAATTAGCACACTCAAAAACTGAATCAAATCCAAAGAACAAAACGATTGTGAGGCTGAGTTAGCAGAGAAAAATCCATCGTTTTACGAGATTTCAATAAGACCTAAGAGATTCTCCAATGGTGGTTGTTTGTGTTTCCTAGGTGGCAACCAAAATAAAATCTCCATGAGAGATAAAATTTGGAATGAGGATGTTTTTTGTGTGTGTGTGTTTCCTAGGTGGAAACCCAAACAAAACATCCTCATTCCAAATTTTTCTTAAATTTAGGGGAAAAACATTTAATCTCTAATGGTGTTGTTGGTGATTTTTTATGAATTAAATGCATTTTTTATTTTTAGTAAATTTTAGATTTTATTATACCTAAAGAGGGCTATTTAATATATTGGAATTAATTTTAGGAAGCAAAAGCTTACTAGGATAGCTTGACATTGTCAAGGTGAATGTCAAAAAACTTGATATTCACCTAGAAAATCTCTAATAAAAATTAAGCCATGTCATCTTCACATTGATTTAAAAAGTTGGGTTGAATAAGATTTTTAAGGAGAATGAATGTCTATCCTATGTGGACTTAGACATTTATCTTCACATATATTCCATTGGAGAAACTCTAACTTATAAGGAATTGAATGAATGCTTCTCCATGAGAAATATTTTTTTTTTTTTGCTAGAAAAAGACTTTCATTGAAAAAATTCAGAGTACATAATTGTCAGAGATAAAGTGAGGTTGGCTATCTAACCATTCACCCATCACTCTGTTCCTATTACAATATTTGGCTGCAGTGTTAACAGGCCCATTAAAATTCCTAGAAATATTATGAAATTCAACAAACTGAAAATAACTTAATAAAGAAAAACAATCATCTAGAATAGAGCTACTGTACCAACTAATTTGGTAGCTTTTATTTTTTTTGTAAATAGGAAAGAATTTAAATATTATTGGGTTGGTATTATTTTATAATGAAATGTTTCTACTGATCCACGATTCACTAACTCATCTCAACGTGTTTTGCGGCCTCCTTGAAGAATTTTTTAGCTTAATTTTGCCTCACCAAGATTCAGAGATATGTCTACGTCGTGAACCGATATTGTGAATATTGGTGAGATCTTGGCCGTCTCGTCGAGTTCCTATATACCAACAACCTGGCTTGAGGTAAAAGAATATTGATTTAGGGTATTCCATGTTGGAAAAACAGTGACGCTCCACATCATCAAATGAGAACGGGGACTCATGTCCCTTCTGGGTGAAGATCCCATGTCCCATTCTCCCCTCTGCCCTCATGTCCCACCAATTAGATTCTTACAAGTGGACTCTTATGTTTTCCATAATTTAATTATCTCATTTATGGTTAAATATAACTAAGAAAATAAAGACATATATGTCATTACCTTTTATATTTCCCGAACCAAAATTCAACTTACGGTCTCCCGAACCAAAATCTATCTTACGATTTCTTATTAACCAAAAAGGTTTTTCCATTTGATCAGCAACGTTTTTCCCTCAAAGATTTTTTTTTCATCAAAGGAAAACACGACTAATAGGTTAATGATCTTCCAATAGCTAAAATGCAATTGAAACATTATTCTAGTGAACATAGTTAAATTATCTTAAGTCAATTATCGTTTTTTTATTGCTCCACCAATTGAAATCTTATGTTAAAATTTATGATTATTTTGGATGAGACGGAAAATATTAGATATTTAGTTAACATTTGTTTTTTTCTTTTATTTAAACTATGTTGGTTACATTTTTATTTTTTTTAATGGAAAAACTCAAAACTCCATTAGTTAATAAGAGGTGGTAAAGATACATATAACATGTTCCTGCTCATCTTGAAGTTCACTCTATTAGGAATGTTTAACTCCAAATCATTTCAAAAAGATGTTGGATCCCGATACTTGAGAGAGAGTTTGTTAAGATTGTGATTATTCTCCCAATAATATCAAAGCGTTAGTTAAAAATTAATAAATGGAGATGTAGATATTTTATTAAGGTGGTAAATAACATTAATAATTAATATATTATAATAATAATATAATAATCATTTCAGAAAACTAGAAGGAATCCTAGAAACCAACTGGGCTCCAACCCCTTTCTGAATAACAATACCTAATCTGTGGAAAAGGTAATTACATTTCTTAGCCGTAACATCAAACATAGATAAATGGTGATGTAGCCTCTTCAATAAATCCACTAAATCCTCCCCCAAGTCACCGAGTGTAGTGAAGGCCAAAGCACCAAAACCATATCCTTGAGCCACATATTTGTCAAGATATTTCTTATTTTTACGAGTAATCGCATTGCTCGAAGCATCCCCTGGATGGAAAGAATTATCCCAAAACATCACGACCATTATCCCAGTTTAGAACAAGGATATCATCCGGGCGCAAACCACTCCCATCATTAGACGAGAGCCCCAAGTCAACTTCCTTCTTTGCAGGAACTGCCGACCGATAACACATGTCTACAATAGAATCACGAGCAATATCGTGCCGGTATTTAATACCGACATCTTTCGCACAATGCAAGGCGTGATCCCCAAAGCAATCCATATCCCTATTACACGAGACACAAGAGCTATGTTCAGAGAAAAGAGGAATACCCAACCGATAGCTCAAAACATCACTAAATTGTCTTGCGCCAACCCTATGATTAAGCCCTTCAATTGTCAAAGCCTTGAGGAAATCTTGGGCATGACTAGCTTTGTTACATTGCCAAAGGGCACTGTCACGCACATACATGGCATATTTGGATGGCATCTCCTTTATGACAACGTCAACATATTTAACTTCCAAAGTCTTCATGGGATGGGGGGAAGCAACATTGACGTTGACTTCAGAGCCACAAACATTATAGAACAACTCAAAAGCACGCTGAAGGCCAATATCAGGTCCTTGTAGAGGGATGTTATGAAGGATGTTAGTATGAAGAGGATGAGTTTGGATATGAGATGCTAAATAACAATAATGCATAACATCTGCAAAAAAATAAATGCCTAAACCACCATACTTGAGAGGTAAATAAGCAATACGAAGCTGCAACAAACCTAACCTAGGTCCATCATTCGTAATGATATGACGCAAGTGCTGAGACAAATGTACATCGAAGGAGGCTTGAGAGTCATCAAGGTATTCCGGCCTGGTTGTCCTCATGGAAAAATAAAGTTTAGAAAACCCTGCACAACTTCTCAATAAGTGCAACTCACACTGCGGATCCTCTAATTTCAAGATTGCATCCATCAAGGACGTAGTCTTATCCACCCTACAGCGAACCAAATTACTACAGAAGTTATGATCCAAACTAACCGGCCCACATAGCAGCTTGACCCCATGCACCGGCCTACTGACTTGAAGAGGGAAAGTAATATCACATCTAACATCCAAAAAACCTCTGTTTTGGACACGTTCAGGTGAAGCCCATATTTACCTCCTTCGGTTTGAATGATATTGAAAGCCTTAGAAACCATTAACGTGTCCCCAATCAATGTACCATCATCTAAATACCAAGCCCGAAGATCCAATTGGCACCTTTCGGCGATCATTTTAACCAAAGGATGAAGCGTGAGGGCGAAAAGAAGAGGACTGAGGGGCTCACCCTGTTGAACCCCTTGTGCTGACAGCAAAGATGAATCATTATAATACAGCTTAGGGGGAGAAGCGTAACAGAATTCCACCCATTTAGATATGGACGGGCAATGGGCTCTAACCTCTTGCAGCATTGTAGTTCTACTTACCATATTAAAGGGGTTGCGAAAATCCACCAACAACATTGTCATGGTAGAGCAATGACCCTTGTCTAGGATAAGCCGGTTGACAGAGTGTAAGATTTCTTCATCTCCACAAGGGACACCAGCACCAAACTGGAAATCCTCCAAATAAGTACACATCTGTTTACCAACCGCTGATGCTGCAACCTTGGACACAAGCCGCCTCCAAACCGTGCCGACACCTATGGGACGAATACCACCGTATGGTTTAAGAAGAGGCGTAAGAGGTGCGCTAGCTATATAAACTCCCAACTGAGCAGGACATAAACCATCTAGCCATAAATTAATCACCCCATTAATAGATTCCAATAATTCCTCCGTAACAGCCTTGGCTGAACCGTTAAGAGCATCGAGTAGGTGTTGTACTCTTAAACCGTCCCTGCCACAAGAAGTCCCTCTCGGGAAACTCCTTAATCTGCCGAGAACCAAGTCTCTGGAAGCGACAACACTACTAGGAATCATTGGCGATGTAGGGATGATGGGAGGAGGTGCATACGGATGTTTGTCATGCAAACCCTTCAAAGTGTCTTCACCAACAGGGGCGATATCACCTGAAGTTAAAACCTTAATCGCAGCAATGAACAAACCATTCCTAATCTTCTTTTTGCACACCCTCAAGTTTAAAAGTTCTTGGCTAACCTTCTTACGCTGAGGCTTCTTAGTCTGCTGGTCTTCCCAATCATGGTCTGCCAGTAGCTCATGAACAAGCATGTAACATCCATTAGGTTCAAACCACTGCAAGATAGAACGATTAATAGAAGCAATCTGCAACTTTTTTCGAACACCCGATTTTTCCTCCTGACTGTTTTTGGGAATATATAAATGCAAGACACAAACAGGCAAGAGCAGTAGTTGCACCCAATTAATGACATCCCCGGGGTTTGACAGCACCCTATCTAAAGTAAACTTTAAAGCTCGTGAGAACTGTAACTTACATTTAGGGGGTATGTGTTTAAATAGTCTGGACGCGCGATATTTAGAGAAATTAGAAAGTACCATAAACTAGAAAAGCGGCAGCGCGCAGCAACGGATGAAGACGGCAGGGGGTGTTGGCCACCCGCTGTTGGAATGTTTAATAAGGATCTTTGTTCAGCGATCTTCGGTATTCATAATTGCTTTTTCTAAAAGCGCACGAACTTTCTTTTCAATTGCACGAGCTTCTTCAGCGATCATTATTGCAGAGATTTTTTGTTTTCTTAAAAAATAGGTTCTGTTGATAGAGTGGAGTACTTGAACTCTGTTAGACCGATGAGATAGTTTTTTGCATCAAGATCTAGTAGTTAGTCATAGTCATATGTTATTGGGCCGAGTTTGGTCATGGTCGAAACAGAAAACTAGCAAACAAAGCCGTGACCACAATTTAGAACTTTGTGAAATATTTTTAGGACGCGAATTAATAAACAAGTAAATATGTATCCTGGATTGATTTGGGTATACCCAATAAGACGAAATAGGGTCATTATGAAGTAAAGCCCAA